>JADBJO010006342.1:107500-110000 GCA_016801955.1 Conus betulinus | reverse complement strand
TTCCTTTTACTATTCATTTCAATTTCGGCCTGCAGTCGCCTCACTTTGAAAGTAATTGCACTCAGTTCGAGGGGACCAGGGGTGTCCTTGCTGTGCTGTTCTTGGTTGTGTGGCTCAGAACGCCAGAAACAGAGAGACCTTCCCTTCCACAACACACAGGAAGAAATGATGACTGGACAGACACACTGTAACAGAAAATGGTAGCGTGTTGTTTGCTGAACAAAATAAGCCTCATTCTTTCTAGAGTCAATATCATCAGCCAGTGGGAGCAGACTGTTTATTCTGACCAATAGGATAGCAGCTATCTATTGATGCGGGATGACTGAATCGTCTGCTTTCCGCAATCATAACATCTTGAATGCGCAGTCTTGTAATCTTGTCATCTTGTAATAAATGTACTTACCTTTGCTGACAATCACACAAAGAGCAACACATTAAAGACACCATCCATAGATATTTTATCACCAGGGCTATTTTGAAAATAATGTTGTTGTTGTTTTTTATGTTACATTTCGTTTTCTTTTGTTTGGGTTCTTTTTTTCCCCCTTTCATTCAATTTGAAAGTACCAGACTCGCTTCAGTAAGAAGATCAATACACTCTACACCATGAACTCCTTGACCGAAAGTAACTTTCCCCCCGTCAGTCGGAACAGTCTGGTCGGCAAGTTCCACAGAAGGCCCAATGAAGCGTGCTGGCCACAGCTGGCTGTCCCTCCTCCTATGGGCCCTGACAGACAGCAAGGAGTGACACTGGGGACAATGACCTCATCTACGGTTTCGTGTTGCATGTGCAGCTGACAGGGCCGGCATCACGTGGGCTGCTGTCCGTCCCAACCATTGTTATAGGTGGAAGACATACATGGAAATGAACAAAAGCAATATCAATGACAAAGTTTCTGACAATAATGTCTCTCTCTCTCTCTCTCTCTCTCTCTCTCTCTCTCTCTCTCTCTCTCTCTCTCTCTCTCTCATACACATACATACACACACACACACACACAGAGAGAGAGAGAGAGAGAGAGGAGAGAGAGAGAGTCGAGAGAGAGAGAGGAGAGAGAGAGAGAGAGAGAGAGAGAGAGAGGCCTGACTTTCTTACAGATCGTTAGTCTTGTTGAAGTCGGTAGATGAAGGTACATGAATTATGAATGGCCTCACGACTGGCTGTGTTATATGAGAAAGATCAAAACGCATATTCTCATGAAAATTGTGATAGTGTTTTTCTTTCATTTGGAACTATAACTCCATTGTTGAGATGGTGTTGTTGTTTTTTTTCAATTTAACTTTATTTTTATTGTGTTGTATTCCCCCCCCCCCCCCCCCCCCCCCCCCCCCCCCCCCCCCCCCCCCCCCCCCCCCCCCACCCCACCCCCCCCCCCCCCCCCCCCCCCCCCCCCCCCCTTTTTTTTTTTTTTGTTTTTTTTTTTGTTTTGGATAATTCGTCGTTTTCTTTCTTGTAATTTTTTTCGTGCTGTCCTTTATGGTTCTCTCGTGTTCTGTTCCCCCTTCAGTGGCAATACGCCCACGATGCTCCTCCGGCCACCCAGAATCGAACGGTCAACACTGAACCACTTCGGTTGACGTTACGTAATAAGCATGCGAAATGTTGCCTTTCAACTGAGGTGTTTTCTTGCACAAGATCGATGTGATTTGGGCAACACTGATCACAGCTTGCTTCAGTCTTTGACCTGATTCCTCACTGCCATGTTTCAATGCTTTGGTTCATGAACAACTGTGGTTTTGGTTGGAAGAGGTCATGTTACTGTTTGTCATTCTTGGCGATCCGACAGCTGAGTACTTCGTGGTGACTTTTCTCAGCCATTTAGAAAGATAGCAATCACTGACTTTTACGAGTCATTTAAATCAAATAAGAACTAATTCTGATTACTTCTGTTAGTTTCAAAATCTCTGTGGTATGCAAGTATGTTTACATATACAAACGTACGATCTCACTCTCTCTCTCTCTGTATGCGTGCGTGCGTGCGTGCGCGCGCGCGCGTGTGTGTGTGTGTGTGTGTGTGTGTGTGTGTGTGTTCGTTCCGTGTGCAATGTAAATGGCTTGGTTTCCTAAAACAGTGTGTGTGATCCGGCGTGTGCGTGTGTCCGTTCTATATGCGCTGTAAATGGTTTGGTTTCCTAAAACAAACCATGAGCATTAAAACTTTATGGATTCATCCTCATTCTCCATCAGCTTGCCAAAACAACTCCTGCCACATCAGATAGTTCAAGACGAACTTTTCATTCGGGTTTGAATGGAGAGAAATGTTGTTTATGACTTTTTTTACATGCACCGACTAAATGTTATTTGGATATCGAGAAAAAAAAAAAAGAAGCTAAAACCAAATGATTGTATGCGCCTTTCTTTTCGTCGCAAACAGCTTGGTTTAAAAACAAGCCCCGAATCGTAGGTTGTTTTTTTTTTTTGTTGTTGTAAATACACATTAAGCACGTGACGAAATGCACTACAATCCTTTGTAGTTAACGATACTCAACAGAGTACACT
>JADBJO010006342.1:97500-102500 GCA_016801955.1 Conus betulinus | reverse complement strand
GGGGAGGTGGGGGAGGGACAACGAACACCACGCAATAACACAAAAGCAACAGACGTAACATATCTTTTTAAGTTTGTTTCAGTAACAGAGATAATCATACTTACTATCATGTGTGAGTCTCTCTCTCTCTCTCTCTCTCTCTCTCTCTCTCTCTCTCTCTCTCTCTCTCTGTGTGTGTGTGTGTGTGTGTGTGTGTGCGCGCGCGCACGCGTGCGTATGTGTGTGTATGTGTGTGTGCACATGCGTGCGTGCGTGCGTGCGTGCGTGCGTGCGTGTGTGCGTGTGCATGTGTGTGCTTGGGGGCGCGCGCTCTTTATTACTGTCTTTTGGCGTGCATGTTTTGTGTGTGTGTGTATGTGTGTGTGTGTGTGTGTGTGTGTGTGTGTGTGTGTGTGTGTGTGTGTGTGTGTGTGTGCGCGCGCGGGGTGCGCGCGTGCGCATGTGTGTGCTCGCGGGCGCGCGCTCTTTTCTTACTTTGTCTTTTGGCGTGCTAGTTATGAACCTGGGAACAAAGCAAACAAAACATAGCAGACGCCTGTTTCTGCAATGTCAATTCATCCATGTCATTCATGTTGTTTACAAAACCAACCGGCCATGAACGGCCGTATCAGTGTTGTCATCTCGTCAAATCGATTCTGTACATAGTAACATAAAAAAAATCTAAAAAATCCAATTTTTTTTTTTTTCAACACACGCGAAATTTGCTCTAAAATTCCTTCTTCTTAAATTCTGAGACCAGATGAAAATGATCTTTCTCCCTTTTTCAGAATCGCGTCAGGTGAAATGTCTACGAACGCGGTTTTCATGGACTCTGGTGTAAAGTATTTGCGTGTGATACCACGTAAGTCCCAACAGTCTATAGCAACATGATTATAATAACAGATGATTGGTTCGTCATATAGAATGCACCACAGAGCTTCGTTGCCTTTTCAAAACATATGAGAGGGTGGAAAAGAAGTGACGTGAGTGCAAGCAGCGCCGATCTGTTTCTTCTTCTTTACGGTCACCACTGGCATATTATGGTTAAAACGCCTGAAGATTTGGAGAGTTGAGAGCATGTCTATATTGTCACCGTCTCTGCTGAATGTAAAGCTGTCCGTATGTTACCGTGTTCGTGTGTCCAAAACCCATCCCTAACCATAGCTTTTTTTAAACAAGCTGTAACCCTAACCAAACCTAAATCCTATCCAAACTCTAACCCTAACCAAATCGTCACTCCAACCCTACAACTACTATTGTCATGATTATCATCACCAGAAGTGGTAGTCATCCTCTTTTTTATATTATCATTACTATCATCATTATCATCATTATGATTATTATCATTATTAATTAATATTGATATTATTATTATCATCATCGGTCATATTATTAATATATTTGTTGTTGTTATTGTTATCGTTATTACTATTATCATTATTATCATTATTGTTATTTTTTTATTACTATTATTATCATTATTATTATTTCAACTCGAATTGTCTCTTTTCTAGCGCCCTCGTTTTCTTTCTATGGCCATCGTGCGCCGAATTCGAGAAGACCAGTGACTGCTTGTTCTTCGTTTTCGTTGTCCTGAATGTTGTTTCTCACGCCCGAAAAAGATCTAAGAGGTCGAAACGCGTCGTGTTTTGTCTTGTAATTTGTTGTCCACTTTCTGTTGTCTGGCGGATTAACTACAATTTTTTTCTTTTTGTAATCCCAGTTCTTATAGAACAGGGAGTACTTTACACAATGGGAACGAAGATATGCTGTCTGTATGTCTGTGTGTCTGTTCGTGGTCAAAATGTGTTCCTCGCTCCAGACAAAACTTCTGGCTGTACTTTCTGAAAATTGATAGGTATGTTCATTATGGGTCACGGATGATGCCCGATATTTTAGTTTTACCAGAATAGCCATTACTAACGGCTATAACGGGCCCCAGACAATTTTTCTTCTTTATGGAATATCTTAGAAAGTAGTTGTGTTCAAGAAAAAACTGGGAGTACGCATTATATGCTTTGCATCTTGTATAAAATCAATTTCCAACACTGACACACAGACACGGTGACATAAAATAGAACCCTTCCTAAAAGGTGACACAGAGACACGGTGACACAGAGACACGGTGACACAGAGACACGGTGACACAGAGACACAGTAACACATAAAACACGGTGACATAAAGAGCTGACTACAGAGGGATTTGAAAAAAAAAAGATATATGACCGTCTGTGTGTTGCAGTCGAGTCCTCTTGTCAGATGTTTTAGACCTACGTCTGAAAATTTGGGGTTCATATGGGTGTGAAGGACAAAGGCTGCAAAGTCTCTCGCTGTGGTATCGTTGGCCTATTGATCAACCACCTTGATGCCTCGAAGGCTACAAGGCCAGGAAGCCAGGCGCAACATATGTTAAAGCCACACACACACACACACACACACACACACACACACACACACACGCACGCACGCACGCACGCACACACACAAACAAAACAAAAGCGCTAGCTACCTAAGCCCTGTGGTTATCAGTTATCGACTGTTCATTGCAGGCACTTGTTTGGTGGGATTTTCAATCCCGATCGGTTCCTACACACACACACACACACACACACACACACACACACACACACACACACACACACACACACACACACACACACAGAGAGAGAGAGAGAGAGAGAGAGAGAGAGAGAGAGATTTAATGTGAGCCTATTAAAATGAGCCGACTGAAAACCAGACAATCGAGCTTTGCCTAACGGATGTTCCCCATGAGTGTTGATCACATTTCTTGACGAACCCCGAAGGTGCCTGTAATTCCCATGCCTGTTTACGTCAGGATATATTACGGAACACAGCGTAGAGCATGTCTCTGTCTTGAAAATTCTCACCAGCCTGCAACTCCTTACATCGTTTTAATCATCCTCGTTGATCATCATGAACAAAAACATTGGTCAGATTCTTCGGTTATTAAGGCGTGTATCCACGCTATCGCTGATTGCAGTCAAACGTCTTGATGTGGGGCAAGTCGTGGTGGTTGTCGTTGGTGATTTCTTGGGATGGACGCTCACTTGTGCTGACATCACCATCTGCAGAGAGGAGAAGGTGGGGTGGTGGATGGCAAACGGCCAAAGAATCAGGAAAATTAGCGAGGAGAAAGATGAGTGAAGGGGTAGGTAAGGAGGAGAGGGATGGACTGATAAATGGTGTCGCGTTTGCTGAGAACAGGCACCACTGAAGACCCATCAATGTGACCTAGCGGCAGTGCAGTGTCTCCTCTGGTAGGTTGCCTCTATGACGACCGACTGTTGATTACTAGTTGTGGATTGTCTCGAAAAGGAAGTAGGGATGGCTTACCACGCGCACACGCGATGTCTTCATGAATATGCTAAATGAGAACAAGCACCACTTCTACTTATTCTTCTTCTGCGTACGCAGGCTGATGCTACGGCGGACACTCACTGTATAAGCAGGCAAGTATCAATCCCATCTGCCCAACAAAGGGATTGGAGTTTTGTGTGCATGACCGTTTTTAGCCCGCCATTCAGGCAGCCATACTCCATCTTCGGGGAAGGTGCATGCTATGTGTAACGTGTCATCCACACCAACGACCAAACTAGCCTTCTCTTCCGAAAGTTGGTGATGGGATTGACGCATGTGCAAGATGTTATGCGCGCGTTCACACACGGAACCTTGGTTTATAGTCTCATTCGAAGGACTGTATGGGAAATGGAGTCAGAACCAATGTTAACTCCGAGGGGGAAATCCCTCTGTGTCGAAACGGAGATTCGAACTCGCAACCCTTGCATTACGAGTCCGGCGCTCTACCAACTGAGCTATTCCGCCCCCACAAGCACCACTGAACATCATGGAAGTTACGTGAGCCACGGTGCAGCATCTCCTCTGTTGGGTTACCGTCTGACGGTCAAATATTGATTACTACCTGCGGATTGCCGGCGCTGGGGATCTGACAGGGCTGAACTGGATGTGGCTGTGTATAAGAAAGCTGGTACGAGTGGGTGTGGGTGCACTGTCAGTGAGAGAGCAGAACAGAGGAGACACAGAAAGGGAAAAAAAACTCGTCTCGGTCAGACAAGAGCACGTGACAAATGTGAACGTTCCGGGCACGACTGCAGCAGAGAGGTAGGAACCGGGTGAGTTTTGTTTCTGGTCAGTAGTTTTCCCATGGAGGTGCAGGTCAACTGCAATTGAAAGATGGGATGGTTGGCAAGTGGAGGGAAAAAGTGGGGAGGGAGGGGGGGGGGGCATGGACTCTGAGGAAAGTCAGATGGGATGGGTGCGTGGGAGAAGGGAAGAAAAAAAAAAAAAAAAAAAAAAAAAAAAAAAACTGGAGAGCTGGATCTGCTCGTTGCAATGAAGAGGAATAAGGAAGAGACAGGGAAGAGAATGGAAATGGAGCACACACACACACACACACACACACACACACACACACACACACACACACACACACACACACACACACACACATACACGCACGCACGCGTGCACGCACGCACGCACGCACGCGTGCACGCACGCACACACATACACACACACGCACATAGATAGATAGATAGCTATATGGATAGCTAGCTAGCTATATATATATATATATATATATATATATATATATATATATATATATATATATATATCCAAAAGAAAAAAGACACAAGGACAACAAGCTGTCGTGGTTGTAAATGAAATTTTCGGCTTTATTTGCCTTCGTCAGCACATGGCATCCTCCCTGAGTGCCAGCAGGTAAGGTAGTGAGGGAAGAGATGTAAACATTTCAATATGACGTAATATAAAACAAATTACGTACTAGAATGATACGTAACTCGACAGACGTGTCACAGGTAGCAGTCTGATGAATGAAAGCTCTGTGTGTGTGTGTGTGTGTGTGTGTGTGTAGTCTTCAATTTAATGTCTATTCACGTTATGTGGTCTAGACACACAAAATAGAAGAACGCAGCAGCACTTAAAAATATACCAAGTAGCATCCAATAAAGATACAGCAT
>JADBJO010006342.1:85000-87500 GCA_016801955.1 Conus betulinus | reverse complement strand
ATTCTTATGTCTGTCTCTGTCTGTCTATCTGTCTCAAACTGTGTGTGTGCGTGCGTGTGTGTGTGTGTGTGTGTGTGTGTGTGTGTGTGTGCGCGCGCGCGCGCGCGCGCGCGCGTGCGTGTGTGATGCTGCCGTTTTAGAGTGATTTTGACATCGCGCATGCCTGACTGCAGTTGTTGACTACAGTTTTGATCGTTGCCCAATGACTTCTGTTTTCGGGCTAACTCTGCAGGTGTCCGTATATCTCGGGCCTGGTTAACGTCAGGATACACCATGAAAAGAAACATAGCGTAGAGCTTTGATATGTGGTGTCAGAACGAAATGCGTATCATCATCTTTATTGTCCTCACTTTTATTTGTCATATTTCAAAACTGTCAAGACCATTCGCCTCGTCGTCTGTTTTTTTTCTAGTGACCACAATTTTTATTTTGAAGGCAAGACAAGACAAGAAAAAAAAAATCAGCAGCAGCACATGAATTTTGACGATGCAATATAAAGCCACTCGTCATTATCATGCACGTGCATAAACATCAAGCGCTTTTCACATGTATGCTTGCGACATCCTTGCTGTTTTTCTAAATTTCCCAGCCTTTAGTTTCTGTTCGTTGATTTGCTTGGCAAGCTTGTTAGGGTGTTGTCTTCTTTACAGAATTTATGTACTTAGTATTCTAACTTTTAATTTAAACCCAAACATGCATAAAAAATGAAAAAAAAAAAACCCCCTGGCTTCCATTTTACTATATATATTAACAAAATATCGTCTACTTTTGGAATTCGCTGTTTCTAAAAGAATATTGTCTATATTTAGTTCTACTTCTAGTGGTGATGGTGGTGGTAGTGGTTGTGGTGGTGGAGGTGGTGGTTATGGTGGTGGTGGTGGTGGTGGTGGTAGCGGTAGTAATGGTGGTGGGTAATGGTGATGGTGGTGGTGGTATGTGTGTGTGTGTGTGTGTGTGTGTGTGTGTGTGACATTTTTAATGAGTTCCTGAATCCCTCCCTCGCCCCCACTCAACCCCCTTGAAAAAAAAGGGAAAGAAAGAAAAAAGAAGAGAGAGAGAGAGAGAGAGAGAGAGAGAGAGAGAGAGAGAGAGAGAGAGAGAGAGAGAGAGAGAGAGAGAGAGCAGTCAGTTATGTGACCATAGGCAACCACCGAGTCGGGGTCATTGTTACAAAACTCCATGGTCAATCATGAAACTGATTTTTGTTATTCTGTCGAGGTCATTGTTACAAAACTCCATGATCAATCATGAAACTGATTTTGGTTTTATTCTGTCTTTTTTCTGCTCCGTCCTCATCTTTCCTTTCTTAATCTTCATTTTTTGTTTTTCTTTCCTTTCCTCTCTCCCGGTTTGTTCCTTTCCCTGTTCTCTCTTCTGCGTCAGAGGAGTGCAATGTGTGAATGTGTATGTGTACCCGCCCTCGCACGCACACAGGGACACATGCGTGTGTACAATCACGGGCTTGTAAGTACGTACGCCCTCGGGAGTGTATTTGTGTGGGCATGGGTCGGGCTTGGTTATGTGTGCATGTGCGGGAAAGAGGGGGAGGGAGGGTTGGGGGCGTGGAAGGGGGGGGGGGGGGGGGGAGGAGGGTTGCGCGTGCGTCATCAGTCCATGTGAGCCAGGCGCTTTGGTCAGTTGGTCATGAACTGATTATTCCCTTTGGACGTAGAAGATGGAGCCCCGTGATACTTCCCCCCCCCCCCCCCCCCCCCCCTACCCCCACCCTCCCTGTCGTCACCCTTAACTCGCGCGTGCGTCGCACGTACACTACAGTCACAAATGACCTCTTCTGTCGCACTTTTTTTTTTCGTTTTCCAAAGTCAGCACCGTCCTTCTTCAGATCGATCCAATGTCTCCCTCCCTCACGCCTCCGTAGAGACTAGTACACCTTTGTTTTCTTCCCCTCCATCATATCTCCGGAAAGTCTCACTTATTAAACAAGCGTCACGATGTGAAGCTAATTACTCTCTCTCTCTCTCCTCTCTCTCTCTCTCTCTCTCTCTCTCTCTCTCTCTCTCTCTCTCTCTCTCTCTCTCTCTCTCTCTCTGGTACGTGGGTATAGCTGTCGGTCTGTCGGTCTCGCTTCCCCTGCTTGTACATCTGTGTGCATTCCTTCCATCTTAAGTCATCACCTCTCTCTCTCTCTCTCTCTCTCTCTCTCTCTCTCTCTCTCTCTCTCTCTCTCTCTCTCTCTCTCTTATCTGCCGCTCCCCTTTTTTACCCATTCATCCCTTCCCTCCTTTTGCTCTCTTCCCACATTTTTCACCATCACCCCCTCACTAATTCTTTATTTCTGAGAACAGGCGCTAACTTAATACGAAGCCACGGTGCGGTGGTTATTATTATGATTGACTGACTGATTGATTGATTGTTTGATTCATTCATTCATTGATAGTTGTTGTTGCTCTTCTTCTTCTTCGTGTTATTACTATCATTATTTCATCATTACTATTATTATTAACAGATTGATAGTTGTTGTTGTCGCTCTTCTTCTTTT
>JADBJO010006342.1:77500-80000 GCA_016801955.1 Conus betulinus | reverse complement strand
GGACGCAGTGAGCATTGAAAGAGCCCCCTGTGCTACGTCAACGTGTGAGAACGGAGACACACTTTCTGTCACTCTCCACTAAGTAGCTAGCTTTCTAATGTTAATGATGATGATGATGATGATGATGATGATCATGATCATGATCATGATGATGAAATGTTGTTGTTGCTGTCATCATTATTATCATCAGTAGTAAAAGTAGTAGTAGTAGTAGTGTAATGGTAGTAGTAGTGGTGGTAGTAGTAGTAGCAGTAGTAGTAGTAGTAGTAGTTCATCTTTGCTAGTAGTAGTAGTAGTAGTAGTAGTAGCAGCAGCAGCAGCAGTAGTAGTGGTAGTAGTAGTAGTAGTGGTGGTGGTGGTGGTGGTGGTTGTAGGATCCATAGTATTATCAAACATAACTATTATTATTGTTGTTCTATTATCATCATTATGATGATGATTATCGTTATCATTATTATCATTGTTATTAACTCACTCAGTTTTTTCCATACATATCAATATTTTGCGAAGATATTCGTCATATGCAACATTTATTAGCCTCAGAGTATTCAAACCACTCTTGGAAGCGAACAGAAATCTAACATGTGAACACGCAAAACTGATGAGCTCTAATAGCTGATTAAATCATGTGATTTGAGCACACGTCTTCGGCGGCTTTAGGTTTCGTTGCAAATACATACCACCATACCGCCACTTACAAGATTATCAGAAAGTCGCACGGATCTACGTTAAAATTTTCATTTTTCAACATTAAACCATCAGAGCGTCAGGATCGCAATGTTAGGAGTTTCTGTTCGTTTTTTTTTTTTTGTTTGTGTTTTTGTTTTGTTTTTTTTTATTTTTTTTTATCTTCCCAGAAATCATTTCAAGTTAAACACCGTTCTCCGATTCGAGATAATCTTGCTTTATACAACACAACCAGGAAGAGATTTAAGTTAATGCGTCTAATGAATCTGTCGCTCGTGGCTGATCTATTGTTTTGGGATCCATTTACAGATTAGAATGCTCATCGGCAGCGCTGAACTTCATGCTTTTATTCCATCTGGAAAACTAATGGCGGCTTCAAGTTATCGGCTTTGCAGATGGCAACATCCAGACTGGTGAAGGGGTGTTAACTGCGAATAAGATAAAAGCTTTAAAACTTTCCTTCTCTTTTTTTTTTTTTTTTCTTTTTTTTTTAACCATCCCTCTGAATGAAGCTGACAGTATAATTCGCTAAATGCTTACAGATATGATCATTTATGTTATCTGGTAATCGTATTTAACTTGGGGCAGTAGACTGCTGAGAGTCCTTGGGTGTATTAACTTTTTAAAGAATTATATTCTTTTTTTTTTTTGGGAGTGGGTTGGGGTTCAGGGGGAATGGCAGAGGTGTGGATTGACGGTGGAAGTAAGGAACGGGTAGTGATGGCGGGGGGGGGGGGGGGGGGGGGGGGGGGGGGGGGGGGGGGGGGGGGGGGTGGGGGGGGGGGGGGGAGCGGGAGAAGGGGGGGGGGGGTGCTGCATGCATTTATGATTATGGACAGGCACAGTCTGAAAAGCTTTCCCCACAGAGGTAATGTTTGTCTAAATGTTTGTCTGTATGAGTCTAAATGGTCATACCCATAGGGGTAATATTTGTCTTGTGATGTCTAAACGGTCATACCCGTAGGGGTAACATCTGTCTTGTGATAAGTCTAAATGGTCAAACCCATAGGGGCAATGTTTGTCTTGTGACAAATCTGCATAGTCATTCCCATAGGGGTAATGTTTGCCTCGTGTGATCAGTCTAAATGGTCATACCCCATAGGGTAATGTTGTCTTATGGTAAGTCTGAATGATCATTCCTGTAGGGGTAATCTTCGTCTTGCGACCATTCTAAATGGTCATACCCATAAGGGTAACGTTTGTCTTGTGACATGTCTGCCTAGTCATACCCATAGGGGTAACGTTTGTCTTGTGACATGTCTGCCTAGTCATACCCATAGGGGTATGTGTTGTCTTGTGACATGTCTGCATATTCACACCCATAGGGGTAATGTTTGTCTTGTGACACATGTCTGCATAGTCATATCCACAGGGGTAATGCTTGTCTTGTGACATGTCTGCCTAGTCATATCCACAGGGGTAATGCTTGTCTTGTGACATGTCTAAATGGTCATTCCCATAAGGGGCAATGATTGTCTTGTGACAAGTCTGAATGGTCATTCAGATAGGAGTGTTTGCCTGTGACAATGTTGGTGGGTGGGAGAGCGATTTTAGTTTTACCTCATTACGTTGAATAATTGCACTGTATAAAAAACCGAGAGCATCATGTTTGTTTTTCAAATGATTTGAAAACACAATCCTCCTGATGATAAAGCCCATCACTAACATGTGTAATCATCCCCCACCCCCCCCTATCCCCCAAATCAACAAAGCTAAAACATAATGCTACACATAAAAGGAAAAGAGAATGATGTAAGGTAAACAAACTGCAAATTGAGACAAATACTTAATGTTCGATTTCTAATTTAGCAAA
>JADBJO010006342.1:62500-67500 GCA_016801955.1 Conus betulinus | reverse complement strand
TGAATAGTAACACAATCTGTTTAACTTTGCAGGCATGTATGGCTCAGGGAGTGTAAAATACAGTTTGACGTAAAAAAATGAAGACAAATGGAAAGAAAATATATCTTTTTCAGTCCATACATATTTTGAAATTCTTTAAAACCTCTTATTTCACTAGTGGAAAAAAAAAAATGGAAACACTCACACACACACACACACACACACACACACACACACACACACACACACACACACACACACACACACACAGAGAGAGAGGAGAGAGAGAGAGAGAGAGAGAGAGAGAGAGAGAGAGAGAGATTGAATGGTCATTTTTGTTCCTAAGGATACCACATAAAAAGATGCTTTCTTCCGTTTCTCTCTTGTCCTCAAGAGAAGAAAGGAAACTCACACCTATATACGGAGAAACAGACAAAGATACAATGAGAAACGGGCAGACAGGCAGTGATAAATTCAGATTGAGATTTTTGATTCACCAAGAGCAGTTCCACTGATAGTAGGGGTATATATCCTTTGTTGAGCCAGTAATATACTCTCTCCGCCTCTTTGATTGATTTTGTTCCCTTCTAACTGCCCGGTATACAAGTATGCAAACAGGTTGGTGTATACCTGTTTCAGACAATCGTAAACTACGATTTTTTTTGGTCTAATTGTTAATCATGCGCCTGTCTATGGCTATCGTTAACCGCGTGCGTGTTTTGTATGAGACAATTGTTACTGTCTGTATGTCTCTATGAGACAATTGTTCACTGTGGGCACACTTCTGTATGAGACAATTGGTAAGTATATTGTATGACTGTATGAGACAATAGTTAATCACGTAGACGAGTGTGTGAGACATCTGTTGACTGTGTGCCTGTCTCTGTGAGGCAATTGTTAACTACGTGTATGCCTGCAGGAGACCCTTTCTTAAACTACTTGCATGTCTGTTTAAAGCAATTGTTAGCTCTGTGTATGTCTGTGTGAAACATTTTAATCATATGTACAGTTATGTGAGACATTATTTGTGGCATTTTTGTCGTCCTCGACACTCATAATTCTCAGTTATGTCAATAATTATGTGTCTTTACAGAATCACTTTATGTTATGTTTGTTTAAGTGTTTGTGTACATTGGTTGTAATGTGCCATTCAACAGATTACAATCTGGGAGAGAGCGTTACATAGTTGTGTCCCATATTATCATTATACATTATATTCCCCAAACTTGCTGGGGACCAGAGAGAAAACAGTACTCTGTAATATGTAATTACATCTTTCATCCTTATTGAAAAGACAGAATACGCAGCAATTACATCTTGCCTTCCATTTGAAAGAAAACCACATGCCGTCATCATTTCTTTAACTTTACTTGAACGAAAACAATATGCTGCCATTATGTCTTTAATTTCATTTGAAAGACAGCAACATGCTGTAACCATGTCTTTCACATTACACTAAAGTAACAAATACTATGATAATTATGTCTTTCATTTTATTTGAAGAGAGACGACACTTTAATCGTGCCACTTATTGCATTTGAAAGCAAACAACACGCCTGAATCACATCTTTCGTTGTAGGTGGAAGGAAGCGATGCATTGTTAGAGTCTTTTCCTTTGTAACTGAAAGCACACAACACGTTGTAATCATGCCTCTCATTGCAGTGTAAAGCAAAAACAAACACGTTGTAATCATGCCTCTCATTACAAAGTAAAGCAAACAACACATTGTAATCATGCCTCTCATTGCAGTGTAAAGGAAACAACAGGCTATATTATGCCTCTCGTTGCAGTGTAAACGAAACAACATGCTGTAATCATGTCTCTCATTGTGGTGTAAAGGAAACAACATGCTGTAATCATGTCCCTCATTGCAGTGCAAAGGAAACAACATGCTGTAATCATGTCTCTCTCATTGTGGTGTAAAGCAAACAACATGCTGTAATCATGTCTCTCATTGTGGTGTAAAAAGAAACAACATGCTGCAATCATGTCTCTCATTGTGGTGTAAAGGAAACAACACGCTGTAAATCATGTCTCTCATTGTGGTGTACAGGAAACAACACGCTGTGTAATCATGTCTCTCATTGTGGTGTGTACAGGAAACAACACGCTGTAATCATGTCTCTCATTGTGGTGTAAAAGAAACAACATGCTGTAATCATGTCTCTCATTGTGGTGTACAGGAAACAACACGCTGTAATCATGTCTCTCATTGTGGTGTACAGGAAACAACACGCTGTAACCATGTCTCTCATTGTGGTGTAAAGGAAACAACACGCTGTAATCATGTCTCTCATTGTGGTGTACAGGAAACAACACGCTGTAATCATGTCTCTCATTGTGGTGTAAAGGAAACAACACGCTGTAATCATGTCTCTCATGTGTGGTGTACAGGAAACAACATGCTGTAATCATGTCTCTCATTGTGGTGTAAAGGAAACAACATGCTGTAATCATGTCTCTCATTGTGGTGTAAAAGAAACAACATGCTGCAATCATGTCTCTCATTGTGGTGTAAAGGAAACAACATGCTGTAATCATGTCTCTCATTGTGGTGTAAAGGAAACAACACGCTGTAACCATGTCTCTCATTGTGGTGTACAGGAAACAACATGCTGTAATCATGTCTCTCATTGTGGTGTAAAGAAACAACACACGCTGTAACCATGTCTCTCATTGTGGTGTACAGGAAACAACACGCTGTAATCATGTCTCTCATTGTGGTGTACAGGAAACAACATGCTGTAATCATGTCTCTCATTGTGGTGCAAAGGAAACACCATGCTGCAATCATGTCTCTCATTGTGGTGTACAGGAAACAACACGCTGTAATCATGTCTCTCATTGCAGTGTAAAGGAAACAACACGCTGTAATCATGTCTCTCATTATTGCAGTGTAAAGAAAACAACATGTTGTTGTCGCGTCTTTCATTGTAGTTGAAAGCAAATAACACGCTGTAATCATGTCTCTGACTGCAGTATAAAGAAAACAACAGTTTGTGATCGGTTATTTCATTGCAGTTGAAAGGAAACAACAGACTGTAATCATGTCTCTCATTGCGGTGTAAAGGAAACAGCAGGCTGTAATCATGTCTCTCATTGCGGTGTAAAGGAAACAACACGCTGTCTGAAACAATAGTCTTATTTCGGTTATTTCATTGCAGTTGAAAGGAGACTGTAATCATGTCTCTCATTGCGGTGTAAAGGAAACAGCAGGCTGTAATCATGTCTCTCATCATTGCGGTGTAAAAAGGAAACAACACACGCTGTCTGAAACAATAGTTTTATTTCGGTTATTTCATTGCAGTTGAAAGGAGACTGTAATCATGTCTCTCATTGCGGTGTAAAGGAAACAGCAGGCTGTAATCATGTCTCTCATTGCGGTGTAAAGGAAACAACACGCTGTCTGAAACAATAGTTTTATTTCGGTTATTTCATTGCAGTTGAAAGGAGACTGTAATCATGTCTCTCATTGCGGTGTAAAGGAAACAGCAGGCTGTAATCATGTCTCTCATTGCGGTGTAAAGGAAACAACACGCTGTCTGAAACAATAGTTTTTTATTTCGGTTATTTCATTGCAGTTGAAAGGAGACTGTAATCATGTCTCTCATTGCGGTGGTGTAAAGGAAACAGCAGGCTGTAATCATGTCTCTCATTGTGGTGTAAAGGAAAACAACACGCTGTCTGAAACAATAGTTTTATTTCGGTTATTTCATTGCAGTTGAAAGGGAACAAACAGACTGTAATCATGTCTCTCATTGCGGTGTAAAGGAAACATCAGGCTGTAATCATGTCTCTCATTGCGGTGTAAAGGAAACAACACGCTGTCTTGCCTCGTAGTTAAAATGAAACAATGCTGTGTAATCATGTCTTTCTTTTTTCAGTCGGATTGAGACAACTCCCAGTAATCATGTCTTTCTTTTCATCGGATTGAGACAACCCCCAGTAATCATGTCTTTATTTTTCAGTCGAATTGAGACAACACCCCCAGTAATCATGTCTCTTCTTTTCAGTCGGATTGAGACAACACCCAGTAATCATGTCTTTCTTTTTCAGTCGGATTGAGACACCATCCAGTAATAATCATGTCTTTCTTTTCAGTCGGATTGAGACAACACCCAGTAATTATGTCTTCCATTACGCTCGTCTTCTTCCCCATCCTTCATCTATCTGTATGTATTGCTCGTTCGCTTGTTGTTTACTCCTTTCTTGTCTTCCACCAACATGTCTCTAGTGAAGTGTCTGTTAGGTTTCTAGACGAGTCAGTATTTAGACATTAATGTGAACAATTACTATACCGCTGAACGAAACAAACAAACTAACAAACCAACCAATTGCTTAGTATTTTGTTTGTTTGTTTTCTTTGATGGCATGATCATTTTTTCTATTAAGTTTGTTTCAATCTCCGCCTGCAGTCATATCGATGTTAATTTTCGTGATGTCGTGGAGTCGGAGGCGCGTCAGCTTGGTTGTTTATGTCTGCAATTCATTATGCTCATCGACCTGCGTGTTTTGGTACCTATGGATACTCTACGTGCTGGAATTCAAGACTGAATCAGCGCCAACAAAAACACACACCCTTTTACCAAGATGTCAAAAAAAAAAGGAATTCAATGAATAAAAAAATCTTTTATAGGAGTAGACAAGCCAAACAGATAGCATTTTGTAATCTGTCAACACTTTGCTATCAATATTGCGGGCAGGTTTAAGATACTTGAGGGTCGGGGATACACTGTGTCCACCTTCTCTCGTTGGCCTGTGTGCAGTCAGTCTTAAGTCGCACCAGTCCACAGTCGGTCACGCCTGAAGCCGGGTCGTGCCGTGAGGACCCAGCGCTAATAGAGTGCAGTTCCATTTTCTTCTGGCAGTCTGTTGCAGCCTGCAGGCAGACGGGTCCAGGGCCCTAATTGTATCATTGGTGCTACGTGCTCCAAATGAGTCATTAGCGCGCCAAAAGTGTGGCTCTGTTTTCGTCCACTTCTGTTTATTTGATTTGTCTGTCTGTATGTCTTGAGTGAGA
>JADBJO010006342.1:52500-57500 GCA_016801955.1 Conus betulinus | reverse complement strand
AAAAAAGAAAAAAGAAAAAAAGAAAAGCAGGTAACTAGACCTAAAAGAAAAAAAAAAGGCAAAAAAAAAAAATACTGTTGAAAACTTAAACATAAGCAGAAAAACGACCAACACACATAAAACAAACAAGAACATTATATAAGGAGGAACGTTAACAGGAAGAAGAGTTCTACAGAATCAACATAAGCATTTCTCAAGACGTTTGTCTACGTACGATCAGAATCGCATCTGTGTCTGACTGCCGCCGCAGAGAAAAAAAAAAAGACCAAGCTAGCAGTAAAAAGCCATCAAAAAAGACATTCTCCATTCCTGAAGTCTTCGCTCCCACCGTGAGTTGATTCCTGTTGTCTCGTTTTTGTGGTTTGTTCTCGTACATTGTATTGTGTTGTGTTAGAGTGCATGTTCTTGTTTGATACAACTTCTAATGCTACTGCTGCTGCTACTACTACTACTACAACCACCACTTTTACTATTACTTCTTCTCGAAGGATTTGTAGCAGTCGTAGGAAAAAGAAGAAGAGGAAGAGAGAAAAGAAAACAAGAGGGGGAGGAGGTGGAAGAAACAAGAAAGAAAGAAACACGAAGAACTGTGAGAAGAGGGAGAAGAGGGAGAAGACGACGACGAAAGAAGAAGAAGAGAAAGAATTCTTTTTTTTGTGTGTGTGTGTGTGTTTGTTTGTTTGATTTTGTTTCTTTCTTTTTTTTTTTTTTTTTACTTTTTTTTTTTTTGGAGGACTAGAAATTCAGCAGTTGTTTGTCAACAGAGAGGGTTTATAGGCCATGGAGATTTTGAGTTATCATCTATCTTCTAGCTATGAATGGTGTAGCTTGTACATGCGTAACTCTCTCTCTCTCTCTCTTCTCTCTCTCTCTCTCTCTCTGCCTCTCTGTCTCTGTCTCTCTCTTTCTCTCTCTCTCTCTTTCTAACGCACACACACACACACACACACACAAAACACACACACACACACACACACACACACACACACACACACACACACACACACACACACACACGCGCGCGCGCGCGCTTGCTTAAATGCACGCACACGCGAGCACGCGTGCGCCCGCGCGCACACACACACACACACACACACACACACGTGCATGCACGCACGTACGCACGCACACACACACACACACACACACACACACACACACACACACACACACACACACACACACACACACGTACGTACACACACACACACACACGTGGTCACTCTTATGCCGTTGCCTTTCGTGCCTTTTCACATCCACATCGTTTCGTTTCTTTCTTTCTTTTTTCCACCTTGAGGGTAATATAAGTACATGAGAGGAGTTGTCTTCCTCCTCACGCCTTCTTTTCTTCCCTTTTTTCTTTCATTTTTCTTTCTTTCTTTCTTTCTTTTCTTTCTTTCTTTCTTTATTATTTATTGGTTGTAGTTAAGGAGAGTTTTTTGGTTCTTGCAAAAATTGGCTACCTTGTCCCCAACTTCCGTTTGTTTGTTTGTCGGCGAGACTGCGCAAAAATGATTATGACACTAATTTTAACAAAACCATGAGGATGAATGGCGTGTGGTCTCAAGTCGAACCCATGAAATTCTCAGGCAGATCTATATTGTGTAACTGGATCAAAAGAATCATTTGATCTTTGCGAATTTCCTCGTCCACCCGAGTACGCCCCCCCCCCCCCCCCCCCCCCCTTTTTTTTTTAATTTTTTTTTTTTCTTCCTAAGGCCGAAATCCACCTCTTCATTATTTGGTGCTTCACACTGTCCTCTTCATCTGCCCCCCCCCCCCCCCCCCCCCCCCCCCCCCCCCCCCCCCCCCCCCCCAAAAAAAAAAAAAAAAAAAAGGGGGGGGGGGGGAATAACAACAATTTCCGCTACTTTTTTCTTTCTTTTCTTTTTTTTCCCCTCTTTTTTTTTCCCTTTTGTCTCCAACCAGTCTCTTACACACCATGCATAGTCTGTATGTTCTCTTACAAATGGACACCTTTTTGCTGATTTGAGTGTTTTAGCGGTTGATACAAAGTGTCTGCGTTTGCTAATGTTCTAATGTGTGGTGTACTGGCACTGTCACGCTGGTAATGTGCTGCTTACACAACGAAAACAACTTAAATGAAGCAAAAGACTTAACTATTTCCCCCCTCCGTTTCTTTTCAAAGACAGACTGACAGAGAAACATGCAAACAAATAAGGATCGGCTTAGAGAAGCTTTCAAAATTCACATCAAACGAGAGAGAGAGAGATGGCGACTGAGGAAAGTAGTTATGATCATAATAAAAGAATGTAAGTATCAACACCATCATTGTCGCTCCTGATCTTGATATTCCCGGTAATCATCCTTGAAGAAGAAGGGAGAAAAAAAAAAATGCAAGGACAACCCTAGGAAAGATGACAAACGTATACAGGAGCCGAGTACCCTTTCCGATCTGATAAGAAAAGGTCTCTCTGTACCACAGTTCCGAAGGTAGGCTAATTATGTCGCAATCCGACACCATGGGAGATCGACAAAGCATCCCCTGAGTGACATAACCTGAAAGAAAAATAAAAGTAAAAAAACAACAACACAACAACAACAACAACAACAACAACCTGTGGTGACGGTAACCCGACCGACCCTATTTTTGTTGAACTTCAAATTTTTTAACGATTAAAAGAATGGAAAAAAAAAGAATGAAGATGTACAAGTTGCTCACCGTCCAATTTTTCATGAGCCACAAGCTCAGGGAGAGCAGATAACTGTTATACGATATTCAGTCATTTTCCTTTGTCATACCCGTTACACAAACAAACAAACAAACAAAGCACACAAACAAACAAACAAGCGAACAAACAAACAAAACCTGCGTCTTTTGTCATAACACTAGACTAAATTGTTATAGGAACAGACTGGCCATGTTCGACTAAGGATAAAGTTTTTTTTAAAAAAATCACTGTGCAGTAAAGAGACCACGCTAGAAAGAGTGTCAACATCATGAAAAGAAAAAACCAAGATGCAAAGCATATAAACGTACTCCCCGTTTATCCTGAAGACGCGTGATATATTCCTTAAAGAGTAAAAACCGTCTTGGGCTGGTGTAACCGTTAGTAATGGCTATTCTGGTAAACGTCGGCCACCATCTGTGACCTATAATGAACATATTTACAAATTTTCAGAAAGATCGGCCTAGAACTTTCTGAGATTTTCCATCAAGAAGAAAACCATTATGGGCCGTTAGTAACGGCTATAACGGTAAACTTAAACATCGGGCATCTCTGTGACCCATAATGAACATACCTACAAAGTTTCAGAAAGATCGGCCATTACTTTCTGAGATATTCCATAAAAAAGAAAAAACCGTTGCGGGTCATTATAGCCGTTACGGCTATAACGGTGAAATAACACATTGGGCATGATCCGTGACCCATAATGAACATACCTGCAAATTTTCAGAAAGATCAGCCAGGCACTTTTGAGAGATATTCCAAAAAAAAAAAACAGTAACGGCTACAACGGTAAACTAAAACGTCGGGCATTATTGGACATACCTACAAATTTTCAGAAAGTTCAGCCTAGTACTTTCTGAGATATTCCATAAAGAAGGAAAAAAATTATGAGCCGATATAGCCCGTTAGTAACGGCTATAGCGGTAAACTAAAACATCGGGCATCATCCGTAAGCCATAGTGAACATACCTGCTAATTTTCACAAAGATCGGCCAAGTACTTTCTGAGATATTCCATAAAGAAGAAAAAACCGTTACAGGCCGTTACAGCCGTTAGTAACGGCTATAACGTTAAACTAAAACATCGGGCATCATCGATGACCCATAATGAACACACCTGCTCATTTTCATAAAGATCGGCCAAGTACTTTCCGAGATATTCCCTGAAGAAGAAAAACCGTTACAGGCCGTTACAGCCGTTAGTATTACGACTATAACGGGTAATCTAAAACATCGGGCATCATCCGTGACCCATAATGAACATACTTGCTAATTTTAACAAAAGATTGGCCAAGTACTTTTCTGAGATATTCCATAAAGAAGAAAAACCGTTACAGCCGTTGGTAACGGCTCTAACGGTAAACTAAAAGATCGTTCATTATTCGTGACCCATAATGAACATACTTACAAATTTTCAGAAAGATCGGCCAAGTACTTTCTGAGATATTCCATATAAAGAAAAAAACCCATCGCAGGCCTATTTACAGCCGTTAGTAACGGCTATAACGGGGTAAACTAAAACATCGGGCATCATCCGTGACCCATAATGAACATACCTGCTAATTTTCACAAAGATCGGCCAGGTACTTTCTGAGATATTCAATAAAGAAGAAAAACCCTAACAGGCCGTTACAGCCGTTAGTAACGGCTACAACGGTAAACTAAAAGATCGCTCATTATTCGTGACCCATAATGCTCATGGATGCGAGACATGGCGGACAACACAGACGATGCAACAACAGATTCAGACATTCTTCAACACCTGTCTGAGGCGCATCTACGAAATCCGATGGCAGGACAAGATCCAAAACGACGATCTGTGGGAGCGAGCGGGACAGGAACCAGTGGCCAAGCAGATACTGCGAAGGAAGTGGGGCTGCATCAGACACACCCTCAGGAAGCCAGCGTCCAGCACAACACGTCAAGATCTGACCTGGAACCCGCAGGGAAAGAGGAAGGAAGAGACCGGCCTCGCAACAGCTGGAGGCGAGACACTGAGGCGGAGCTGAAACAACAAGGGACCAACTGGACTGGAATGACCAGAACAGCCCAGAACAGAGTGCGATGGCGAAGGGTCATCGATGGCCTGTGTTCCACCGGGAGCGATGGGCATAATGAATGAATGAATTATGAAGATTCCTGCTAATTTTCAGAAAGATCGGCCGAGTACTTTTCTGAGACATTCCATAAAGAAGAAAAACCGTTACAGGCCGTTACAGCCGTCAATAACGGCTATAACGGGGCAAACTAAAACATTAGGCATCATCCGTGACCCATATAAACATACCTGCTAATTTTCACAAAGATC
>JADBJO010006342.1:40000-42500 GCA_016801955.1 Conus betulinus | reverse complement strand
AATAAGCATAGGTTTGTCTTAAAAACACAGGCTGCAAAATCAGGTGGACACCCAGGATGGGCTGGGGTGGTGACAAATAAAATAAACACAAAGTAAACGAAAATATATGGAACTAAGTTGGGCTGATGAAAGATTCATTCCCTGTGAATTGACACCGATGATGGCGGAAAAGTGAGTTCAGATTGGTCGTTTTCATTTCACGAATCAGCTCGTTGCTGCTGGGATTGAAGTTGTCTGAGTGTTGCCGTCATTGTGTTTTAAATATGTCTTTTTTTTTTTTTTTCTTTTTAATTACGTTTCAGCCGTCAGATGGCCGCTTTGATCTGCTGCCAAATAAATAGCAAGGCCTGGATTGGGTTTCTCTCCCTATATCCTGTCTGTCTGTCTGTCTGTCTGTCTGTCTGCCCCTCTCTCTCTATCCCTCTCCCTCTGTCTCTCTGATCTGGTGGACATATAGCTTGCCCAAGAACAAACTCATGAACTCCATTCTCCTCTCTCTCTCTCTCTCTCTCTCTCTCTCTCTCTCTCTCTCTCTCTCTCTCTCTCTCTCTCTCTCTCTCTTTTACCATCTTATGGCTGCAATTTTGTTTTCGTAGACCATTGCAGGATTGTTAGGACAGGATGTAAGACTAAGTCAACACACAATTGTATCCTTTAGTGATACAGTTTTAAAACTCTCTCTCTCTCTCTCTCTCTCTCTCTCTCTCTCTCTCTCTCTCTCTCTCTCCAGATAAAATATGGATGTTTAGTCATGTACACTTTCAATATAGCATCCTGACATGATTTTCCATTTGTGCCCCCCCCCCCCCCCCCCCCTCCCCATCACATGGGCAGAAGGCCTGGTTCACTAAACATTTTGTCGCTTGTCATTGCCACCCTCCCTCCCCCTCCCTCCCTCTCTCTCTCTCTCTCTCTGAAATAATGTTTTGGTTTAAGATCTGCCTGTGTAGTTTCAGGAAGCAGTGTGGCGTTTGTCTTCTAACTTTAAAAACATTTTTGCAGCTGTTTTTTTTTTTTCTCTCATAACTTTGATTAGCGTAAGTTTGTCTTCAAAACACGCACTGCAAAATCACGTTGACATACAAGATGTGCTCGCGTGACAAACAAATAAACACAAAATAAACAAAAAAAATAAGACAAGAAGTACGTTGGGCTGATCACCTTTCCCTCCTGTGTGGATTGACATCGCTGATGGCGGAAAAAAAAAAAAATGGGTTCAGATTGGTCGTTTTCGTTTCACGAATCAGCTCGTTGCTGCTGGGATTGAGGTTGTGTGAATGTTGCTGTCACTGTGTTTTAGAAAGAGTCTTTTTTTTTTCTCTCGTTATTACGTTTCAACCATCAGATGGCCTCTTTGATCTGCTGCGTAATAAATGGTGAGGCCTGGATAGGGTTTCTCTGTCTATTCTTGACTGCCTGTCTGTCTGTTTTATTTGTCTGTAAAACTTCTCTCGTCTTTCCTGTGTGTACCTTCACACCCCGCCCCCCTCCCTACTCCTCCTACCTTATCTCCGTCTCTGTTTACCCTCTCTCTCTCTCTCTCTCTCTCTCTCTCTCTCTCTCTCTCTCTCTCTCTCTCTCTCTCTCTCTCCCTATTCCTATTCATATCATTTGAATGTATGGTTTTATCAAATGCATTGTTCTAAAGAGCTTGTGTTGAGCAAATCTGTAACTTCTATAAATATTATCCTGCCAGTCCCGCCGTCTACAGACAAGTATCTTTTGTTTAAAGCCTTTCAACCCCCCCCCCCCCCCCCCCCCCCCCCGAGATATTTTCAACTCCCTGGTTGTCCCAAACATAAGCAAAGCCGTATGAATCTAAGTACTGACGAACCATGAATGTCCATGTCTATTTGTCATTGCAAAGGCATCTTGATTTCTTCCATTCTAGTTATTTTCAGCCAGTACTTAATACATTTCAAAAACGAATGAACATGAACTGGATAACGTCCAAGTTCACCATACACTAAATCATTTGATGTTCGATTGTCTACATTTAAAAAAATCTTTTCATGGCATAGCAACGCTTTTCTCAAAAGCCCAAATGTCCCGCTCCATACCGTAAGATAGGCAGCAGCTGAGAGTCAAATAATTTTGAAAAAATTTGAAAATGCGTTACGATTTAGTTCATACAAAATATGAAGCATAAGGGTGACTGCTCTCTGTGCTCTGTTTGCAATATCTTGGCACCCAAAAGTAAAATTTAATCCGGCTGTGAAAAAAAAAATCCAAGATACTTATAGACGTTGACTACCACAATATACTGACTGCTATAGACCCGTCATTTCGTGCCAAATACCCACCTTTACGAAACACAATGATATTGGTCTTGTTCATATTTTCTTTTAATTCTAATCTAGTTAAAGCAGAATGCGAGCTATTCAATTGCCTTTGAAGAGCAACAACAGTTGCAGGCAAGAGAATTATGTCGTCAGCAAAAAAGCAAGATAAAAAGGTCAAAAGTTATACTATGCCGTCCGTTTTATTAATTATTTCCAAA
>JADBJO010006342.1:30000-32500 GCA_016801955.1 Conus betulinus | reverse complement strand
ACGTTGGTTTTGAATAGTGCACTGTGAATAGTTTCACTGTGGGAGCAAAAAGGTTTCCGTCCTGATAGTTAACCGTGCACATCTTCTTCACTCTGTCCGACACCACCTCCACCACCCCTCTCCCCCACCCTCGTCTTCACCCGCATCATTGTCACGCCCTACTACCTTTCCTTGACCCTCCCCCTCCTCACCGCTGTGTCCGCCCCCCCCCCCCCCCCCCCCCCTTTTTTTTTTTTTTTTTTTTATTTCTAATCTTTTTGTTGATCGACTGTGTAATCTCTCACAGGAACAGAGACAAATATTAAGAAAACATTTGCTTTTGCTTTTCTCACCTCTTCTTTTGACATTCATTTAAACCCTCCCGCCACCCATCATCGTATCCCCATTCCCAGCTCTCTTGGCTAACCAGAAATTAGGAACGATGTACCATCTTTGTTAGAGCACAACTGGTAGATGTATACCTGTATAACCTTCCAGTTATAAGAAAGAAGATCATTCGATGCAGCCGTCGCATTTTAAAAGAGCTAAGTTGAAAATCAGTGGCAAGGTTGAAACACTTGTATTCTTCAAGTTGAGCGCAGCAAAGATGTAGAACTTTCTATCTTTTGAGTAAATGCAGTTGGTCCGTGTGGCTTTCCCGACTGCACTGCCGTTTGGATGTGTGGATTAGCCTTAATCCTCACTATCCTTTTTTTTTTTTTTATAATAAAAGTACATTTATTAATAGCATTTTGAGCTGGATTATTCCTTCATGTCAAAGTAGAAAATGTGTTTATCTGAATTTCTCACATTTAAAAAAGATTTCTGAACCCATCAGAACTGGATTGCACCTATCCCTTAACCAAAAAAATGACTATTGTTTTAACCTTAAGTTTTGGATATTATAATAGATTGTGTTCAGAGAGAAAGTAATAAACACTATCGACACTATCTTTCCATATCATGTGTTCACAGTGCTAGGCGAGACATGCCAAAAAGGAATATGAACACACTGAAAAATATTGTTGATGTCTTCTCTACTAACCTCATCTATATTCCATCTTTTTTCCTGCCCTCCAACAAGTCCCTTCCATCTCCCATCCTCCAGTGAACTCCTTTTTTCCAGTGAACTTGGTTCTACATGAACTCCTTTCTAGTGAACTTTTTTTCAGCGACACAACAGTAATCTTAAGTGTTATGTTTTGTCAGTTGGCCAGTGTGGCTTGAGAAAGGTTGTAATAAACCGAAATATTGCCATTATCTCATGGGTGTTTTGTGGCTTCTATTTTTCATCTTCCTGACAACCTCATCTATATTTTCTATTACAAAGAAAAACGAGGTATAACTGCAGCTTGAGAGGTGCTGAGATGCAGTCTGAGTTAACTTTCCTGATCAAGGTATCTTCATTGTTGAATCAAACAAAAATAATGTCACTTACTTTGAGTCCACCATCTTCAGACGCTTAAAACAAACAACAGAGATTTAAAAGACCAGCCGCCGTGGCGAAGTGGTGAGCGTCGCGGACTCCCGGCTGAGAGGTCTCGGGTTCGAATCCCATCAGAAGTTATGTGGGTTTTTCTGCCCCGACCGGCTCCTACCCACAGTTGAGTTTGCTGCGGACTCAGTTGGGAAGACTGGGACCACACAGTCGAGTTTCATCCACTCAATGGATGCGTTTCTGAGAGTGTTGCTCAAATTTCATGACTAACACTGCAGGCGCCTGTATCTCTCGGGCCTGGTTGACGCCGGGATATATTATGAAAGGAAGCGTAGAGTACATCCCTGTCATGTAGTCTCAGACCGAAATGGAAAATCCGTAGCATCATCTTAATCATCCTCATTGTCATCGATCAGCGTTAAAAAAAGAGAGAGAGAGAGAGAGAGAGAGATTTTAAAAAGAAATTAATTTGGTTTTGTCTGAAAGCCTCAGATTCAGTTTCAGTTTCAGTTTCATCGAGGAGGTGCCAATCTGTGCGCCTCAGAACTGTCGTTTTATTTGTTCTAGCGCTTGGATGAAGCTCAAACTGTAGAAAAGAGAGATCGGTTTAGACTGTATCAGTGTTTTAATAGTTAGGCCATTTTACATGTAATTAATAGCGAACCGCTAAAAAAAAAAAAAAAAAAAAAAAAAAAAAAAAAAGCGTAGACAAACGAACCACAAAGACAAAACACGACGCGTTTTTCGACCTCTTAGGTCTGCTTCAGGCAAGATACGAAACACGCAGGACAACGAAAATGAACGAGCGATCACTTCTCTTCATTCATATCGATTCAACGCTCATCTTGCGCTGAAGTGAATGAAGATAAGTGATTGCTCGTTCATTGTCGTTGTCCTGAGTGTTTTGTATCTTGCCTGAAGAAGACCTGAGAGGTCGAAACGCGTCGTGTTTGTGTCTTGTTGTTCGTTTATCTACGTTTTCTTGGCGGTTCCCTATTAATCACATTCAAAATTTGTTTGGATTTCCGCCTGCAGTCGCCTCACTTTGCGACTAGTTCTAAGTAGGCCATGCTTTCCCTGGCG
>JADBJO010006342.1:22500-25000 GCA_016801955.1 Conus betulinus | reverse complement strand
AGTGATGAAACTCGTTCACTCGGTATCGATCAAAACGGGTTCCTTTTATGTGTTAATGGGTATGTTAATGTCATCACACTCGTGCGATAAAAGGGGAGGTAGTAAGGAAGGCAACAGGACTGGGGTAGGCGAGGAGTGGCGGAAAAGCTGTCCGTAGAGCACGTGCATGTACGACGAAGCGTAGTTTCAAGCAAGGGCGACTTTCGTTCGTCACGTGTGTGCTTTTACGAACATGTTTCAAATGTTCGACCTCAGCCTGAATGTACGTCGTCTATGATGTGTGTGTGTGTGTGTGTGTGTGTGTGTGTGTGTGTGTGTTTTCTGTTTTAAACTCCTCCGTTTCGGAAATTTCCCAGTTTGTATCGGATCAATGACTTTCGTTTGATCGACAGTTGTTGTTGTGTATGGTATTGAACAATTCAAGGTGAGCAGAATATGGGTATTCAATGACAGGAAAATAGAGGAGCTTTTTTTTTTTTTTTAATTTTTTTTTGGGGGGGGGGGGGGGGGGGGAGGGGTAGAGAAGTAGATCACTGTCGAAAAGAATGTTGGCTTTCTGTGTTCTGAATGCCTGTGTGTGTGTGCGTGCGTGCGTGCGTGCGTGCGTGCGTGTGTGTGTGTGTGTGTGACTTTGTCTTCCGCTTCAGTTACCAAGGAGAGTCTTTCGTCAATGAATTAATTAGTTCATTCATTCATTTATGTTTTTTTCTCCTTCTCCTCCTTCCCCCTTCTCCCCTTCCCCCTCCTCATCCTCATCCTTTTTTTTTTCTTTGCTGTCCCATCTTCAGTGCCACGTCAGCGGCATTGCACCAACGCTGCTCATTCCGGCACCATGTCCACAGTCACAGCCCGGCTCGGCCGACCGCAGCCCCCCGGGCACGGCAATTCAATGTCAAGTCGTCCAGAGGGAACACACGGAGGAGACACCGCATTGCTGCCGAGTCACCTTGGTTGTGTTCAGTGGTGCCTGTTCAGAACCAACATACGCAAAACACCACCTCCCTCCCACCTCCCCATCCCCTGCTACTGACAATTGCTAAATCGCCGAGCCGTGAGTGACTTCTCCTTCCGGTGGGTACCACCACGTCTGTCCAACGACAGTCCCCATGAATTTGCTGGTAACGGTGACCCCGACAGAATGAAAACCAAGGCATAGACGTGCAGAGGACATGGCAACAGAGGTCGGGCATGAGAGTAGAGCTACAGAATGTGAGCCTCTCTCTTTTTTGATACTGATCGATGAGGATGGGGATGATGAAGATGATGCTACGGATTTCCATCGCAGTCTGATAGTGCATGACTGGGTTGAATCTCTCTCTCTCTCTCTCTCTCTCTCTCTCTCTCTCTCTCTCTATATATATATATATATATATATATATATATATATATATATATAAGCTTGCTCTTATGTCTTAGATTGTAGAAAATAGGGGGGTTGATGAGAGCCTTCATATCTGCAGTGGTAGAAAATTCTGCCTAACCGACTGTATGTGCTTAAGTGGGTGAATAGAATAATAAATGCTTCTCAAAATGAACCTTCAGCAAGTTTATTGTCTCCAAAGTGGGAGACGCTCTCCAATGGGGGAGAAAGCTCGCTAATGGTCAGACACCGCATTTCGAAATATACTAGTCACATAAAGTTAAGCACAGGCCTTTGCACACAGGGGGTTGATTCATCCCTTCAAAAAACATTGTTTTTTTTGTTATGCGGCAACCAATGATGGAATCTCACACAGCAGTGTGTAATCCAGCCTGTGTCAACTGGTAGTGCGCACGGGGGTCTTGGTGACCTCGTTACCGCGCGGGATAAAAGTGCAAAGTTGCGTTAAACTGTGCCTGTTTTGCATCAAGCTTGCTGGCGACACAAGATGTGTAAAATGAAAAATTCTTTTTTTTCCCGTGCAAGAGCAGTCTCTCAAGTGAGTTTTATGCCCCTTCTTTTGGCTGTTTAAGCGCGGGGTTGGTTACTGTCAGCCCTTTTCTCACCATGCCACCACGAAGAAAACTTAGCACCTTTGACAAAACCAGGGCGATTGCGTGGATACAAGATGGCATTGCAAAGGCTGAAGTGGCGCGACGACTTGGTGTGCATCATTCAGTTATTGTTAGACTGAATCAGCGTTTTAGGGCGACCAACAGCGTTGAAGAGAGGCCACGGTCGGTCAGGTCGGCCTAGGCAGACTACTCCCAGAGAAGATCGTTTCATCGAGAGGCAGGCCCTATTGCAGCGGGATACCACTTCCACCAGCATCCAAGGCAACTTCGTATGGCAAATAACACCATCCTCAGCCGTCAAGCCATACGAAACCGTCTTCACCACTTCGGCCTCAGATCACGTCGCCCAGCTGTTCGACCACGACTGCTAGCAGCCCATAGGCTGGCTCGCCGAGCTTTCTGCCATCGTCATGTGAGATGGAACCAACAACAGTGGTCCCAGGTCCTCTTTTCAGATGAGTCGCGGTTAGACTTGAACACAATGACGGCCGAACTAGAGTTTAGA
>JADBJO010006342.1:7500-15000 GCA_016801955.1 Conus betulinus | reverse complement strand
TTATGTGTGTGTGTGTGTTTTTTTTAAATCATTTCGTGAACATTTTTCAGGAAGTAATTCAAGAATCTCAAGGCTCGCAAAAATCAGGTGTATGAGATGTAGTGGATATCTACAAGTCATAACGTCAAAGGATAGTTTGACCATGGCAGAGGTCTCGACTTTTCCAAGCGTCCATGTTCATTATTCCATTCGTTTGAAAGAAAAGTGTGCAGTGACTGCTGCTGCCATACCATCTCTCGTTTTGCTGCGAGCGAGGCTGCATTAGCTTTTTACACACACACACACACACTCTCTCTCTCTCTCTCCTCCCTCTCTCTCCTCTCCTCTCTCTCTCTCTCTCTCTCCTCTCTCACACACACACACACACACACACACACACACACACACACACACACACACACACACACCACACACACACACACGCATGCACGCACGCACGCACGCACGCACGCACGCACGCACACACACACACACACACTCTCCTCCCTCTCTCTCTCTCTCTCTCTCTCACACACACACACACACACACACACACACACACACACACACACACACACACACACACACATATCATCATCTGCAACCATCAAATTCTGATACACTCAGTAAAATTATGTAAGACTCGATGAACGGAAGAACAAAGCTAAAATTAAAAAAAAAAAAAAATTTTCTACGTGTATAGTTATGCATCAGTCTGGATTCAAACCCTTGCCCTTTCAGCCTACAGCTCAATACCTACCAGCAGACTATGGCGGCAGACAGAACCGCCAAATTAGGTTCCACTGTACATCATCGCCAGTACAACAGGCAAGCATGGACCATGGAGGGCTGTACAAGTCTGTGTGTGGATCTTTATGATACGTATTAACTGTTTGTAAGGATACTTATTATGTGTAATAGCGGTATGTGTGGATTTTTATTATATGTATTGGTTGTATCTGTGGATCCTGATGATACGTATTACCTGTATGTGTTGATCCTTATGATACGTATTAACTGCATGCGTGGATCCGTACAATATGTATTAGCTGTACGTATGGATCCTTATCATTTGTATTACGTGTATGCGCGGATCTTTGTCATATGTATTAGCTGTATGTGTGGATGCTTATTATGTGTATTAGCTGTATGTGTGGATGCTTATTATGTGTATTAGCTGTATGTGTGGATCTTTGTTATGCGCATTAGCTGTATGTGCGGATCTTTGTTATGTGTATTAGCTGTATGTGTGGATCTTTGTTATGTGTCTTAGCTGTATGTGTGGATCTTTGTTATGTGTCTTAGCTGTATGTGTGGATCCTTATGGTATGTATTAGCTGTGTGTGTAGATCCCTATGCTATGTCTTAGTTGAATGTGTGGATCCGTACGATACGGTTCAGCTGTATGTGTGGATCCGTACGATACGGTTCAGCTGTATGTGTGGATCCGTATGGTACGTATTAGCTGTGTGTGGATCCTCTGGATACGTTTTAGTTGAATGTGTAGATCCTTACAATACGTACTAGCTGAATGTGTGGACTCGTACGATAAGTATTAGCTGTATGTGTGGATCCTCATGATACGTATTAGCTGTGTGTGTAGATCCTTAAGATACGTGTTGGTTGAATGTGTGGATCCGTACGATGCGTATTAGCTGACTGTGTGGATCTTTATGATACGTATCATCTGCATGACACCAGTCCTCAGACCACACCATCTTCAGCATAGTTGCAAACTGTTGGGAGAAACTGGCCTTTGCCAAGACCTGACGAAATGAGACATTTCGGAAACTCACTTTTTTTTTTTTTTTTTTTTTTTTTCTTTTCACCCGAAGCGAAGTGGAGTTGTGTGAACAAACCGCAGTATCGATTCCAGACTTGGTACGCAGACAGACCTAAGAAAGAAAAAAATCACCAATCTGCACGTGTTTGTCCGCCAGGCCGGTATTGCTGCCACAGCTAAAGTCATCACTGGTAAGGCTTTAAAAAAAAAAAACTGATGCAGTTGCAGGGGGGGGGGGGGGGGGGGGGGGGGGGGGGGGGGGGGGGGCCACATACGAGTACGGGCAGATGGGTGGAGGGAGAAAAGTGGGAATTTCGTGCCCCAAATGGGAATGTGATTGGAATTCGAATTCGCGAAGTATGAAAATCATGCCCGATGTACTCTGTGTATATGTGTGCGTATGTGTGTGTGTGTGGAGGGGTGGGGGGGTGAGAGAACTCAAAAATGAAATCTATTTAATCAGTTTATGAGAACAAATAATGATAATAATAATAGTATAATAATAATAACAATAACAGAAGAGCAAATATATGAAAGACCTTCATGCATAACGTTATGCACTTTAGGTCGTGGATATAGATGATACATATATTCATGGCATGCACTCTCTGTGAAAAATTGGGACGAATTTGTAAGAGACTGCGTGGTTGAGAGTGATATTGGATTCTGTACCCATCAACGGAGAGAGAGAGAGAGAGAGAGGAGGGAGAGAGAGAGAGAGAGAGAGAGAGAGAGAGAGGGAGAGAGAGGAGAGAGACAGGGAGAGAGAGGGACAGACAGAGAGAGACGTGAGGAGGACAGAAGGGACAGACAGGACAGAGACAGAGGACAGACAGATAGAGACAGACGGTAGAGAGAGACGGTAAAGAGAGAAAGAGAGGACAGCCAGGCACACGGGCAGGCACGCAGGCACACAGACAGACAGACTGAGACAGAGAGATTTAGCGTATTCGATCTGTTCTAATTTCAGACAACAAAAATTACTTTTTTTGTTTTTCATCTGGTTTCAGATCCAAAAAAACACACAAAAGCACTGCTTTAAAATAGTTGTTATCCAAATAAGTATAAGCTGATAAACTGAAAGCTTACATAATGACATACTTTGCATCATAGGCAAGGTCAGGTTTTAGAGAGGCAAATAACAAGAAAAAAACCTTTCTCTCATGGCCAAAAGGGAAGCATGGCAATCTTGCATTCCACCAGGATGTTCTTAACAGGAAACCATTTTTAAACTATTTTAGGCCGTTTTTGTACCAATTGTTTTCTCTCTCTCTCTCTCTGTCTCTGTCTCTCTCTCTCTCTCTCTCTCTCTCTCTCTCTCTCTCTCTCTCCTCTCTCTCTCTCTCTCTCTCAAATTACTGCAGGCGCTTATCCAACACAATTTCTTACCAGACTCTCTTGGAGTGACAAATTCTGTATGGTGGCATGAAGACAGCATGGTACACGTGAATTAGTTTCCTTGTAGACAATAATGCTAGCGTTGATGCGATTGGCTGTTTGCGTGGGCAGAACAACGACATTTTGATTACACCGCCTGCTTCGCCCATTTAATGGTTCTAAGGTCATTCATGTCCAAAACAAAAAACGAAGCGCAGAGAGAGATGAGAGAGAGAGAGGAGAGAGAGAGAGGAAGAGAGAGGAGAGAGTCAGAGAGGTCTGTGAGTTACTGAAGTGGTCAGAGTGGGAATGGTGGCACAAGAGCAGCACGCTACACATCTTAATTAGCTCCATTGCACACGAGACGTGCCGGCGTCGGTGCTAGTCACAGTGATGCCAATGGTCGTTTGCATGGGCAGGACAATGGCATTTCGATTCCATTTCTCTTCCTCGTTCATTTCATGGCTCTGAGTGTTGTTGTGCGAATGTCGTATATTCCCAGTCAGACGCCAGTGATGAGTGTATATCAGCGCAATGTTAAGAAGACGTTGAATCAGCTGAAGAGGAGACACTGTAGCAGAACTGTGGCAGAATGGAACCAAATGGCAGGAGAGCAGCAAGGGAAGGTCAAAGTCGACGTCATTGATGACTAATGCCCCCCTAGAGGGTCCACGATGTTAAATACAAAGCAAAGCCCACAGAGAGAGAGAGAGAGAGAGAGAGAGAGAGAGAGAAGAGAGAGAGAGAGAGAGAGGCACACAGACAGACAGACAACGGACGGACGAACGGATGGACAGACGGACAGACAGAGAAGGACGGAGATATGGACAGAGCATGTGTGTGTGTGTGTGTGTGTGTGTGTGTGTGTGTGTGTGTGTGTGTGTGGTGTGTGTGTGTGTGTGAGTGTGAGAGAGAGAGAGAGAGAGAGAGAGGAGAGAGAGAGAGAGAGAGAGAGACATGCGAGAGAGACAGAGAGAGCAGATTCATGGAGTCAGTCAGTATCATGGCTCCATTGTTAGAGTTGAATTTGTTAAACTGTCTGCACTATTGTCTTTCTTGATAGATCAGCCATTTTGCTTTACTGTGTTTCCCCGCAGCCTGGCTTACCTTTGATGACGGAATCGTCAGCGTTTTTAACACAGAATCTTCTTTTGTGTCGACGTTTTTCCACCCACATCTGAATTTCTGCGCTGGTTTTGCCTTCTGGCCATTCTCGACATTGTCTTTCAAGTTCTGGAGCGATAGCAACTTCGTAGACATGTTTGAAGTGGCCTGGATACTTTTCCCGTTCCTTCGCTTGTTGGAGTCCTGCTAACTGGCACACGAACTGTATATTGTCTTCTGCCTGACCCATCCATCATTTTCCACGTCCTAGCTGAGTGCCTTCGGTTTCTTTGAGCGCCGCACTTTGTGGGTTTCAAGGATGTTCGAGTGTTCTAAGGTATGCACTGGGCTTACAATGGGTTTACAGTGTTCTGAAAGAAAAGTCTTCAAACGATTGCATCGTCGCAGCACTATCTCTTTTCAGTATTGAGACTTACTTCTAGTGTATCAATTTCTTTCAGTAACGCGGGTGGCAATCATTTCAGAAATAGCTGTTAACTGAAGCCATCTTCCACGTCTTTAAGTCTGTATATTGAAAAGAAAAAGGCATATCTTCTAGTGTATCAATTTCTTTCAGTAACGCGGGGTTGTCAGTCATTTCAGAAATAGCTGTTAAACTGAAGCCATCTTCCACGTCTTTAAGTCTGTATATTGAAAAGAAAAAGGCATATCTTCTAGTGTATCAATTTCTTTCAGTAACGCGGGTGTCAATCATTTCAGAAATAGCTGTTAAACTGAAGCCATCTTCACGTCTTTAATTCTGTATAGTGAAAAGAAAAAGGCATATCCTGTCATTTCTTAATGTCAGTCCTACGTCTGTGTGAGACAACGTTGGAAAATTGACTGCTCTGTGACTGACGTGTTTGCACTGCAGCAACTGATTAACTCTACTGTTTGGGAGGCTTTGTTTTCCCCACGCATTTTATTCAGGTCGTATAACAGCTTACATATGCGCAGAAAAAGCCAGTGCGCGGAGATTTTCACACATAATATAATGGGCATATCTATGGATAGCATACTTAAATTTTTTTTTTCATATTTCAAATATGCAATGAAACTATGACAACTAGCATACACAAGGCCATACTCAATACCTGGTTATCACATTTTCAAGCAAAACAGACGTACATGCGTTTTTCTTTTCAGTCTCGATTTTCTTTGTTTTTTAAATGGGCACACATAACGAAGAAATCCTAATATGAAATGGCATTGATGTACACAAACATGAGACAAGGTTATAAAACGTACGGCATAAATCAGTACCTCAACTCCATCGAATCATGGCATTCGGAGAAAGTAAATTATACACACATACTTTGAAGGAAGAGGCTTTTTTTTTGAAAGGAATTATATATCCCATCCCTTTTCTGTGGCTCTCTTTGACGTTGCCTTGTGATCTTTCTTGATTGACGGAAACCGTCCTCTTTCTGTTTGAACTCTTTTTGACGCAAGCATATAACGATGCATATGGTTCCACATATTTTTCAGGACATTAGGAATAATCATCAAGACACGTCACTAACATTTTCGTTCTAACAGATGACTTGAGTGGTAAGGTTAGAAATATAAGAAAGAACAACACACAAATTATGCCGAACGTATGATAATCACATGCCAAACTCGTTCAAGTTGCGCAACAACCTCGGAAATATTCAAAACACTATTTCTTGCTTCCACTCGCACACTTTATAAATGCATACACCCATGCGCGTGTAGCGAAACACTCACATGCGCGCGCAGACACACACACACACACACACACACACACACACACACACACACCACACACACACACACACACGACACATCACTACACACACCGCGCACGCATTCTTTCGCGCGCTGCGTTTTCCTGACACACACGCCACCCACACACACACACACACACACCACACACACACACACACACACACACAGCACACACACACACACACACACACACCCACACTACGCACGCACAACACACACACACACACACCCACCACACACACCACACACACACAATACAAGAACGTTTGAACTCCTAGACATGCACACCAAGCTCTCGTCCACGGCAACGCACGCACGCACGACCTCGCCCCGTAAACACACATTGGAACATATACCGGCTAGTCCCAAAAATTAGATGGTCATATTTCTAGTTTATGAGATGGTATGAACAAAACATTTATCAAAAAAGCAACAGACTGAGAATCTTGATCGAGAGCAAAACACTATTCCCCGAATATATAAGGACCATTCCTAACTTTTATTCGTGCAGTTTCAAAGCACTATTGATGAGACAATACTTTTTCTCATTGCCCCATTTTATGATCATGATAGTGTACGTTAATTATATCTCTAATTTGTTCAGCAAACGCATTTATTTCTCTCACCTCCTCCATCTGAACATCCTCCTTTCAGCGGGTACACTCCTGCTTTCCATTCCCCCTAGCCAGCCAAGTTCCTTCCCTTTGAACCCCCCCCCCCCTGCCCTCCCAATTAAACGCTGTAAATCTCGACTTCTAACCGTTCACGCTATTCTTTCAGTTCAGAAATCTCGATCGGTTGCCCTGAATCTCACAACAACATTTCATACCATTACGCATATTTTTATGACATGAAGTGTATTTAGATTTAACTTGTACTGTTCTTGACATGATTTCTCACCTTTCTCCTCCCTGAAGATGTCCTCAACCTTCCACCTTCCCCAACCTCCCCCCCAGCCTCAACCCCCTCCCTCCCCCGCTTCCTCCCCCTCCCCCCACCCCCTGTAAGTCGTAATATCCCAAGTGGAACAGACTATAGATCAACAACAACAACAAACACAACACAACAACAACAACAACCAACCCACACACCACACCCCACACACACACACACACACACACACACACCCAGAGTCCACTGTTTTCCCTTCCCTACCCCTCCCTGCCATTACGGCTCTCTCATCAGTCCTTCTTGTGGAAATGTTTACTAACCTTTGTCTCATTTAAACCTATGATTGCATGCCAACAGCGTTTTAAACATTGTCGTAGTCCTGCTAACCGGGTAGTGCGACAGTAAACACTGTTCAGACAAAACATTAACTGTACTGCAAGTCTGCAGTTTTCTCTGTCTCTGTCTGTCTGTCTGTCTCTCTCTCCTCTCTGTCATTCACTCTCTCTCCTCTCTCTCTCTGTCATTCACTCTCTCTCTCTCTCTCTCTCTCTCCTCTCTCTCCTCTCTCTCTATCTCTCTCTCTCTCTCTCTCTCTCCTCGATGCTGTTACTTAGTGC
>JADBJO010006342.1:0-2500 GCA_016801955.1 Conus betulinus | reverse complement strand
TCCCTGTAGATCCACCTACCAATCCATTTCCACACCTTCATCACAAGGGGAGAAAAAAAAACCTGTAGATCCACCTACCAATCCATTTCCACACCCTTCATCACAAGGAAGAAAAAAAATCCCTGTAGATCCACCTACCAATCCTTTCCACACCTTCATCACAAGGGGAGAAAAAAAAAAAAACCTGTAGACTCACCTACCAATCCATTTCCACACCTTCATCACAAGGGGAAAAACCCTGTAGATCCACCTACCAATGCATTTCCACACCTTCATCACAAGGGGAGAAAAAAAAAACCTGTAGATCCACCTACCAATCCATTTCCACACCTTCATCACAAGGGGAGAAAAAAAAGAACCCTGTAGACCCACCGACCAATCCATTTCCACACCTTCATCACAAGGGGAGAAAAAAAAAAAAACTGCAGATCCACCTACCAATCCATTTCCACCCTTCATCACAAGGGGAGAAAAAAAAAACCTGTAGACCCCACCTACCAATCCATTTCCACACCTTCATCACAAGGGAAGAAAAAAATCCCTGTAGATCCACCTACCAATGCATTTCCACACCTTCATCACAAGGGGAAAAAAAAAACTGTAGATCCACCGACCAATCCATTTCCACACCTTCATCACAAGGGGAGAAAAAAAATCCCTGTAATCCACCTACCATCCATTTCCACACCTTCATCACAAGGGGAGAAAAAAAACCCTGTAGACCCCACCTACCAATCCATTTCCACACCTTCATCACAAGGGAAAAAAAAAAACCCTGTAGATCCACCTACCAATCCATTTCCACACCTTCATCACAAGGGGAGAAAAAAAACTGTAGATCCACCGACCAATCCATTTCCACACCTTCATCACAAGGGGAGAAAAAAAAACTGTAGATCCACCTACCAATCCATTTCCACACCTTCATCACAAGGGGAGGAAAAAAAAAAACTGTAGACCCACCTACCAATCCATTTCCACACCTTCATCACAAGGGAGAAAAAAAAACCCTGTAGATTCACCTACCAATCCATTTCCACACCCTTCATCACAAGGGGAGAAAAAAAAAAACCCTGTAGACCCACCGACCAATCCATTTCCACGCCTTCATCACAAGGGGAGAAAAAAAACCCTGTAGAACCCACCGACCAATCCATTTTCACACCTTCATCACAAGGGGAGAAAAAAAACCCTGTAGACCCACCGACCAATCCATTTCCACACCTTCATCACAAGGGAGAAAAAAAAACCCTGTAGATAGACCCCCCTACCAATCATTTCCACACCTCGTTCCACCAGACGCACCATCCCAATTTTTTCAGGAAGTTTGGATAAAACTGGTTCAGTAAGTTGTTGTATTTTTTCCCCCTGACATCCCAATAACAGTCAAACAAATGCACAAACGCTCATGCGAACAATCTTTTTTCTTTGGCAAACGTAACAATACCGGCAACCACACAACAACAACCAAATGGCACAAAACACATCGAAAACAACAGACTGAGTAACACAATCATCACGCACTAAAAGTCTTGTCAGTTCTTCTTCGTCTCCGCTCCGTTAGAAGAAAAATCTAAGAAGGCCTCTACATTCCCCACTGTATCTATCTACTCATTCATTACATTAAAACAATCATTCTTTTGAGAATTTTTCATTTCAGGCATGTTTTATATTTATCCCAAGCGCCCACGTACGAAGAAGGCGAGAATTGCTTTCAGCGGTTTCGGTCAAATGAACTTTGTTTTAACATGTGTAGACTGTTATCGATGGTTGTTTACATTTAACCACACAGTGTGATCTCTCTCTCTCTCTCTCTCTCTCTCTCTCTCAGAATGAAAGTAGCAGAAAATCAATGTGCAAGCTTTCGAATAATACCAGCTTGGTAGCGGCCCATGATAGTGGATCAAAGAGAGATCGAGGCGGATTCGGACCACAGACAGAAGAATAAGCCCTTCTGACGGCGTGTTCTTTGATTGTATTAAATGTCGGAGGTATCAGTTTGTCGGGTCAGAACGTTTTCACGACGCACTCGAGAGAGAGAGAGTTTGAGGGAGAGAAAGAAGAGAAGAGAAGAGAGCGAGAGAGAGAGAGAGAGAGAGATGAGAGAGCAGAAGCGAGAGAGAGTGTGTGTTTGTTTCACTACAGACCCAGTGCAGTAACAGAGAGAGACGAGAGAGCATAGAGAGGACCAAGAGAGAGAGTTTCACTACAGACCCCTGATAACAGAAGGAGATAGAGACTAGAGAGATAGAGAGAGAGCGCGATGTGTTTGTGGTTTCCACAGACCCCTGATAACAGAGAGAGAGAGAGAGAGAGAGGAGAGAGAGAGAGAGTTTCACTACAGGACCCAGTATACCATAGAGAGCGATAGAGAGCGAGAGCGAGGAGAGAGAGAGAGTCGGAGAGAGTTTTCTACAGCTCCATTGAAACAGGGCGAGCGAGAGTTCACTACCGACCCCTTGTCACATAGAAAAAGAAGAGAGAGAGAAGAGAGAGAGAG
>JADBJO010006341.1:130000-136324 GCA_016801955.1 Conus betulinus | reverse complement strand
AGCGGTACATTGCATTTCTTTTTTAATTAAAAGAATGTACTAGTCCCCAATTACCAGACAATCGTTTCAATTTTGATCACATATTCGTCCTCAATCTCCTGTTCGTCACCATTTAGTTTTAGCGGTTTGGTGTTTTCATCGTGTGTGTGTGTTGTTGTTCGCTCCTCATTATGTTATTGTCTTGTCATCCCCGCCATAATGTCTCCACCCTACCCTACACAAACTAATGATTGTATGACAGTGATGGGATACCGGAAAAAACACACCGGCGGGCCATAACATATTAACTCCAGGTGTTGTCCTGGTGCCAGAAGAAGTCACTATGGGCTGGAGCAACAATAGTGTGTTTATTAAGCATGAACCTAGTGAAATGATCTGTTACAGGTGCTATGCCGGAAAGTATCTTATGTTCTTCATTAAAATATTAGATTTTCCAAAGACATAGGACGTTGACTTTTTAATAAAATGTCCTCTTCTCATAGTCAGATTTAATACAAAGTCTCCTCATGGAAGACTTTGGAGCTCCCTCCATCCACCCCATGATGACAGTTGATTACTTGCTAACCAGCGATGATGCACCCCCCAGGAAGGGCTGGAGTTTTTGCCTGGGGCAGTTTAGTGTCTTACTATAAGGAGCATCGTGCCTAGAAGTAGTGTATAGTTTCACTTAACCAAGGGGTTGATTTAGTGTTCTCTAGGTTAGTGTAAGAAAAACATCATTTAAACACGAATAACAAGCTGAGGAATGGATCAAAGCGAGCAGTAGTGTCAGAGGGGACTACGCAACTTCATTGGTTGGAGGAAATTCTTTTAGGCATGCATGAGTCTGCTCGAAATTAACATAGATATTGTTCATGAACTTTAGGCCCTACTACAAAAACTATCGTGTCCCCTGTGCTTTGACAGCGCTTATTAAGCAGTTGTCGCTTATCCCCATTCTTCAAAAATCCCTAAGAGTGATGATCCTTGTGATGTATCTTTCTGTACTCGATCGTAGTTGTCTGGTTATAAGAATCATCGATGTGATGTATCTTTTGTTACTGATAGTAGCTGTCTGGTTTGAAAAACACGTCATAGTGCTGTGATCGTCCTCTTTCTGTCACTGATCGTAGTTGTTGTATGGTTATAAAACACGTAATATTAGTGATGTCATCTTCCGTTACCGACTTCATAAAGTCTGCGTTATAACTATCCATAGGATGTGATGTCATCTTTCTGGCACTGATGTCGTGTCTGGTTTTAAACAGTCCCCGGGTACAACTTAGTTTTTAATTAGATTCTCTCTCTCTCTTCTCTCTACTTCTCTCTCTCTCTCTCTTATCTTTCACACAAACACACACACACCACAACAACACCACACACACACACACACCACCACAACACACAACACACCACCACACAAACACCACACACTCGAGTTGCGCTATGAACGGCCTGAAAAACCTCACCAACCCCCCACCCCTCCTCTCTCATTCCCCGCCCCCCTCTCCCTGGAGGTGAAATCTTGTGTCTGTTTAAAAATCACCACCCCCCAACATAAACCTCAGCACCCCTCCACCCGCCACCCCACCCCCACCCCCCAACACCCCCCCTGACTGGACACTGCTCTTGGACCCGCCTGGTTGAAGGGATGACGAAGACGTATTAGCAACCTGTGGAGGTCCAGCGAGCACATCTTCAAGATCCATGAAGATCGAACCCACACCCCACCTCCCCACCCGAGCCCTGCTACACCATTTTGTACTTTACGTTTTTTGACACACCGCCACCCCGCCAACACTTTTATACCACCACCAAAACCAGACCGCACCCTAGCCCCCGGCCCCCCCCCCCTTTCTTGAGAATACAAACGAAAACAACAACGCCAGCAGATTCGGCTTCGTCAGCAACCATTTCTCAGCCGGGTTTTGGGATCGACGAGAGGATCCTCCACGTGTGAAACTCACCTGACGTTCCATAAGGAGATGGACCAGCTGTGTCAGAGGCTTCACCGTCTGGTAGATCAGGTAGGACGCGCCACGTTCCTGGGGGGGGGGTGGGGGGGGCTGGGGGGGGGGGGAAGAAGAAGGAGGAGGAGGAAGGAGGAGGGCGGAGGACAGGATGATGAAGAGGATGGGAGGGAGACGAGGCGAGGGGAGAGTCATCCGAGAGAATGATGCTGACGGCCCAACGACGACGAAGACGACGAAGACAGACGGATGATGCTGATAATGAGGGCGGCGGAGGATGCGACCGGCAGGAGGAGGAGGAGAGCGCCTGACCCCGTTTGCCATGATGTGATGATATGACTCAGCTCATTTCAAAACTAAGTTGTACAGAGAAGACAGAATCGGTTGTTGTGTGTTGTTTGTTTGTTTTTGTTTTTGTTTTCAGTTGGGTTGTGAAGCACTAGATAACCAGCTTAGCAAACGGAATATCTCATGGTAACGCATTCGTAACTCCTACACGACCCTATTAGACCCTCGGATCGGTTACCCCAAAATTCGAGTGCTCCCAATATGAGAGTTTTAGTTCTAGTCGTTTTATGTACATAAAATTACTCGCACTAACCCAATCAAACCTTGTACCGGTAGATAATCATAGAAGAAAATGTCACCGATCATCGTATGCTGTCAGGACAATACAAGCTAACTTATTTTTTCTTTTTTACTGCAAAACGCAATCTAGAAGAATTATTGTGGTTTGGTAAATTTTATGCAAGCTTTGCTAACGTGATTTAGCTTAATCTGTTTCTGTTGTAATCTCTTTCGCCTCTTGACATAAAATGTATTCCCCAACATGACAACCAAATTGTTCGCGCCAGCCAAAATAAAAAGTGACGACGCCAACACGGAATCTTCTTCTTTTTCTTCATCTGATACCCCTAGAGACCTCACGTCGTAATATAACTTACTTTTCTACTCAACGAACCGCGGGTTATATACAACTTTCGTTATTCTTTACGTTCAGTTCCGTATACCCTGACCCCATGTCTTTGGTGCCACGGTCTTAAAATATGGGTATAATCTAGTTACCTATTGACTTTTGGTGTTGCTCCTATCATCTTTTGCGCTTCCCCACACCAGCCCCTAGCTCCATTATCCACGTTTTGGAGTGAATGATAATCTGTCTTAACGTTTAAGTTCCTCTCTTTGCCATTCTGTGGGACGCAGAAGAAACCAATTCGTTTGTGCCTCACATTTGCGGGTGAGACCCGGGCAGTTATTGAAGACCTGATCTTATTTTGCTCTTTGAAACAAATCGCCGGTTCTTATTCTACAGCGTAACGGACAGAATTGGTTTCTAACGAAGTGCCTATTAAGGACCTCTTCCAAAATTCATTGTACTAATTCTTTCCAAGTTCATTAATCTTTTTTTCTTTACAGTGATCTCTCTATCATCCCTTTGCAAGCTTTTTAAAAAACAATGCCACCCTTTGTGGGATAAAATGTCCACTTTGTGTTCCCCTTCAGTCGCTTCAACAATTGCACAACATGACACATTGTAATACAAAGATTTTGTAGCTCGAACATGTTTAACTTTTAAGACCTCCCCCTCTACTATTCATCCTTTTCCTTTTGTTCTTTTTTCTCATATATTTACGTTGTGCCCTGTTCAGAAGGCATACCCTATTACTTTGCTTTTTTCTGCCCGGGGCCCATTCATACTCTCTCCTCGCGTCCATTGTATCCTATTTCATTAAGCAATCTAGGGGGAAGACCTATAGACTGTATACACTTTATATCTAACTGCTACATCATTATTAAAGGTTTTTATTAACCACAATTTCTTTGAAATGCTCACTTGGTCCGTGTTATTTCTTATCCATTCCTTGATAATGAGACACATTTGTGTACATCTATTATGAAAACCCGTTGCTCTTTTTCTTTTTATGGGTTCTCTTGCAATATTACGAGTACTATTCACTTACAAGACCTCCTCCTCTTTGTGATTCCGAATCTTAAAATAAAATTCAACCCCACCCCACCACTACCACAACCACACACACACAAACCACACACACACACACCACACACCACACACTACACACACACACCTCACACACACATTTTTAACTCACAAACAAACACAAACAACACAAACAACACACACCAAAAATTAAACAACACCCACCCACCACACCCACACACACACAACCACACACACACACACACAAAGTGGTTATTTATTTCACAGTAAACAGGTTACAAAATGTTTTATCAATACATAAAAATCAATTCTGGGGTACCACTAGGGTGTGTTATCTCTGCCCTCCCCAAACTATGTATATAGAGGGTGGTTTGAAAACGTACTGACGGGGGTGAGAAATGACGCCGTGGGGGCCCCCCCCCGGTGGCCCTGTTGGTTCGTCAGGCGCTTGTTGTTGTTCTTGTCTTGTTGCCTGTTGTTTTTGATAAGTCCTTCGTGGTCTACGCATGGGCTGAGCAAAGCCATATAAATACGCCACGGGATTAATTTTTGTGGTTGACGGTCAACTAAATTTGACGATCACTTCTTTCCAATACGGACCCAGCACACTATGCACTAACATTATTAGTATTTTTTTTAGTAGCGCGCCGCTGTGCGCCGAACGCCTCCGGGGTAAAACAGCGCTCCACAACCACACGACCCCCAACACAAATACTAAACATCACACAGAGGCCTCTCACCTGCGCCACCCGCTGCCGGCGCTTAGCGCCCCCCCCCCCCCACACCACTGTCACAACACATCCCCAGTCCACCCCCACACATTTCATGCTTTATGCGAACCTACCCCCCTGCCCACACACACCATACCACCACAAATTTTTCTCTGCACACCCACACACCACACACACCACCTACCCTGCGCGAGACCCGTCTCACCCCTCCTTTTTTTTTTTTGTCACCCTTCACTTGACTTTGCAATTCTTGACCGTCGATTCTCCACAGAGCTCGCCCACACACATCACCACACCCACAACCACAAGACACACACCCAACACACACGCAAAGCATTAACAACCGCAAGACACTTTACCACTTAATTCATAGTTTGGGTGCATCAAAGGGCTACTGAAATTACCGTTGTCCTGCCCGGTGCCTTCACACTGTGGAGTTGGTGGAAATGAAGTCGCGGACCAGATCTGCCTAAATAAATACTTGGCGAGCTTGTTGATCTTATTGCATCTCAGATGCCACACACCGTTCCCTTGGACTTGGTTTTTTGATCGAGCGACATGGAGTTCATCATAGGTGTTAGATTTGCCGCGCACACTATGGTGGTCTGCGTTGACTGTATTTAGATCTCCAGCCTGTGAATAGCCGCTGCATCGTGATCCTCGTGCTATTCAACACCCTCCGAGCAGTCCGGGTTACGTGCGAGATGTGTCTTAGACCCTGCACACGAGTACCCGACACATACTTTTACGCGGCGCGTCATTTTATAGTTCTACTGAAAGCTCGACGCATCGAGAACTGGAAGGATTAAACCGTGGCAGATGCAGACTCGCGGAACTAAATCACTTCCCTCCCCGACTGAGCGTGCCCAACGTTTATCTTGATTGTGTGTACTCTTCGTGTCTCTTTTTTCCTTACCAGCTTTATCTAGCCCGAATGACAGTGACGATGCTTGTTTTTTTTTTTGTGATGTGAGTTTTGATCTTCACAATTACTTCTTTGGTGTACTATGTATTCTGGTTAGATATACAATGGTATCTGTAGAGTAGTAATCGTACCTGCCGGTTTCGGTTCTTCCTTCCCGACGGGATTGTTTGCGTTCCTGGTTTAATTTCATATTTGCGTGGCGACCCTTTCAAGCTGTCCTTGTTTGTTTCACATACTCCTCGCTCTCCGTCCCCTACTCCTCTCCTTTTCTCTGCTCTCTTTTGCCTTGTCCTCTTTCTCTCCTCTCTTGTTTTTCTCCTTAGCACAACGATTTGCTACGACCAGCGTAACTATGACACCTTTCTTTCTTTTGTTCTTCTACTCTGATCGTTCTGGCTCGCTTGACTCCCGATCCCAGTAATCAACGCGACGTGTAGCATGGGTCGGTACTCCTGCGATTTCCACGGAAGTGTGCGTCATCGGCCGATGGCGGCGCCTCTGTATGGCCGTCTTAGCTGGCGGGGAGTCGGCGCGACTACCCGCGTTTTCGCAGTTTACCGTAGGAACGTATGTTATTGGGGGGGGGTTGCGTGGGCGGGTCAAGGACCGCAGGCCGTGCTTGGCGAGGGTCGTCGTGGGCCCACTGCTCGTCCTCTCGGCTCGGACAGTCCGGGCGCTGTGCCTCCCCGCCCGCTCCGCCCCTACCCCGCGTTGACCCCCGGCCTCTGCTCGTTTGTTCCCGGCGGCTGGGCCGTCCTC
>JADBJO010006341.1:110000-122500 GCA_016801955.1 Conus betulinus | reverse complement strand
CATCAGAGTCATGTGGGTTTTTCTGCCCCGACCGGCTCCTACCCAGAGTTGAGTTTGCTGCGGACTCAGTTGGGAAGACTGGGACCACACCAGTCGAGTTCATCCACTTAATGGATGCGTTTCTGAGAGTGTTGCTCAAATTTCCTGACCAACACTGCAGGTGCCTGTATCTCTCGGGCCTGGTTGACGCCGGGATATATTATGAAAGGAAGCGTAGAGTACAGCCCTGTCATGTAGTCTCAGACCGAAATGGAAATCCGTAGCATCATCTTAATCATCCTCATTCTCATAGATCAGCATTAAAAAAAAAAATGTCTCAAATTTCTGTGGCCCTTCATGCCCTGCTCTCATAGTGACCTCAATTTCGATGTCCTCTCCACGTCTGTGGCCTTGGTTTGGTTCCGTCGGGGTCACCGGTATCGGCGAGTCCATGGGGCCTGTCGTTGGACGGACGTGGTGGCGCCCTCCGGAGGGAGAGCTCACTCACGCCGGCTCCGCGACTAAGCAATTATTGTTGTCAGTAGGGGCTTAGTAGGTGGTGTCCTGCGTATGTTAGATCAGAACAGGCGCCACTGAACACCACCGAAGTGACTCGGCAGCAGCGCAGTGTCTTCTCCGGTGGGTTACCTCTTGACGACTTGACATTGACTGGTCCCTGTAGATTGCCGGTGCCGGGGGGGCTGTGGCGGGGCCCGACCGGGCTGTGGCTGTGGACGGGGTGTCGGAATGAGCGGCGTGTGTGCACTGCCTCTGAGGTGGCGCAGATGTCCCAAATGGATAAGAAGTCCAGCTGAGCATAGATCACACAACTGGGAACACATCTGCTCACAAGCGCTTCTGTTCTTGGTGGTGGGTGTGTTTGTTTGTTTGTTTTTTTGGCTTTTTTTTTTCTTTCTTTCTTTCTTTTTTTTTTGAATCGTCATTGCAACTTAACCACCGCGCCACACATTTGAAGGTAACGTACAGCACAATCATCTCTCTCCCACCCTCTCCCTCCCTCCCTCCCTCCCTCCCTGTCTCTTTCTCTCTCTCTCTCTCTCTCTCTCTCTCTCTCTCTCTCTCCTCTCTCTCTCTCTCTCTCTCTCTCTCTCTCCTCTGTATCATATACCAGTGTATTTAATGATATAGTTTGCTCCCCTGGAATTCAGCAAAGAATTGAAATGGCGATGAATGTAATTGATGTGGATGTAAATAAAGCCTTGCATTTATTGAACGTTTGCTTGGAAGATGCAACTGAACGTATGAAAATAACAACCAGATTAACATCAACACCAAACGTGATCATGAGGATGACTGGTATGATGTGGAGTATCAGCGTGGTTAAAGACAGGTCCATGATCTGTTAAAGAGAGAGACCATTGCACATGGCCCCCACCAGATCACGTTCCTCATTCTACTGCCAGACGTGACTATTAAGAACTTTTGAAAACAAAACATGAACAGTGTAATTAACCGTGATACAGTTGTAAAGTGAGACGACTGCAGGCGGATATCTTAAACAAATCTTAAATAAACTGTTTGTTTGTGTCTTACCTGAAGAAGACCTAAGAGGTCGAAACGCGTCGTGTTTTGTCTTGTGACTGGTTTGTCCACGTTTCTCTTGGCGGTTCGCTAACATTTATTTAAGATAAATAATTAAAAAAAATGTTTAACCGTGATGTGTTAGAAAAATGGTATCCTCTGTAAATGACCAGAAGAAATGTTGGGATCAGGGCGCAGAGTTCACAATAAAAAACATAACAACCTGCTAATATCATTAGGTTTAGAAAGCTGGTTTCAGCATTTTAAGTTATGAATGATGAAGGCGATAATGAAGACACTGATTACAATGATACTGATGAAGAATATCAGTGTCGATGCATGAAATCGCCCAATTTTAAGAGACGAGATTCTGCTGGCTCCAAAGAAATTACAAGATTCAAGTGTGTGTGTGTGTGTGGTGTGTGTGTGTGTGTGTGTGTGTGTGTGTGTGTGTGTGTGTGTACCTTAAGGTAGTACGGTTTTCTCTGTGCTCTCGGCATCTTCAGCCTTAAGGTAGTAGTTTTCTCTCTATGCTCTCGGCATCTTCAGCCTTAAGGCTGTCTAGCTTAGGGGAGAGAGAGAGAGAGAGAGAGAGAGAGAGAGAGAGAGAGAGAGAGAGAGAGTGAGAGAGAGTGTGTGTGTGTGTGTGTGTGTGTGTGTGTGTGTAGCTCCTATGTATATCACTCTGTGATAGGAGCTTGAGTTGATGCTGTGAAGATCTGCTGTACACCTGCATGCACACGTCTCCCAAATCCGGCCCGCTGCTTCAGCCAGCGCGTCTGTGTCTGTGATGTCATGTCCAGCCCAAATACCTCTGATGTCGGGGGGGGGGGGGGGGGGGGGGGGGGGGGGGGGGGGGGGGGGGGGGGGGGGGGGGGGGGGGGGGGGGGGGGGGGGGGGGGGTGGGGAACAAAGCACGTTTCAGAGTTTTGGGGTCATCATAGAAAGTATTTCTTTTGCGCATGAGGGCAGTTGGGACGCTTGTCCCCAAGTCCATTAAGATTCACGAGTTTGGCGTCATTCTAGATCTGGGACTCGCCGAAGGTTTTGATCAAAGATTTCTTCAAACAGTCGTTCTTGTTTACAGGTGGTGGATTGGTGAGCAGTGACTGAACTTCTTCTGCAGTGTTAATGTCAAGGGAACTCGCCACATAGTCGTACTTTGTTTGATCTTGAGTGATTCTTTTTGTGTTGAACTGCGCCTTGACTCTTGCGCACCAAACTTCTGGAGACTTTGTGCAGAATCCTGGAAGATAGATAGATACAGTGTTTGATCTGACTTGTAGTTAAAGCTTGCACCTGATGTGTTTAGTCAGCAACCTGTTGATAAAGGTTTGATTCAGCCATGTTTGAAGTTGAAGTTTTGACGTGTTCAGCAACGGGGTCATCAATTTAGTTTGGCTCTAAACTTAAGTGTTAATAACCAGCCTTGGTCCACAACGATCGTCGTGTCCGTTGCTCCAGAACAAAAGGGAAAATACTCTAACACGTTGTCAAGGCAAAACAAGAAAATGCAACTTTAAGTCTTAGGCGAACTCGAAGGTGTCGATACACGTTCAATCTCTCTCTCTCTCTCTCTCTCTCTCTCTCTCTCTCTGTGTCAGAGATCGGGTTACAGCAAGGGTCAAGTGGTGAGGAAAAAAATTGAACAGATAAAAATCGCCCTGGCTCAGTGAAAAAAAAAAAGTGGGAAAAAAAATATTTCATCCTAGAATTCGGGGGTCAGCAAATGACTTCAATGCCATAATTATGTCAGCAAAAAAAAAAAAAAAAAAAAAAAAAATAGCAGTTTGATGATGAATTCTAGACTCTTTGTGTTTCTACGCCGTTGGTAGGGCATTAGGAATTTGAAGTGAAATGTCTAGCAGACGAGAGGAACATAAAGGGTCATGTGGATTGTGCTTGCACAGAAAAAGGAACGGACATGAGACCTGCCTCAGAGTCTGGTATGGTATGGGTCAAGGACTGGACACGAGACCTGCCTCAGAGTCAGGTATGGTATGGGTCACGGGCTGGACATGAGACCTGCCTCAGAGTCAGGTATGGTATGGGTCACGGGCTGGACCGTGCGATGAATATGTTTTGGTACTGACTGATCTTCCTTGGAAAGAAAACAAGATGCAAAGCATATAAACGTACTCCCAGAATACGCCTGATATATTCCATAAAGAGGAAAAAAAACCGTCTTGGGCTGGTCTAACCGTTAGTAATGGCATTTCTGGTAAACATCGGCCATCATCTGTGACCTATAATGAACATACTTACAAATTTTCAGAAAGATCGTCCAAGAACTTTTCTGAGATTTTCCATATAAAGAAAACCATTATGGGTCGTTAGTTACAGCTATAACGATAAACTAAAACATCGGGCATCATCCGTGACCCATAATGAAGATTCCTACAAATTTTCAGAAAGATCGGCCGAGAACTTTCTGAGACATTCCATAAAAAAGAAAACCATATGGGCCGTTATAGCCGTTAGTAACGCTATAACGGTAAACTAAAACGTCGGGCATCATCCGTCGCCCATAATGAACATACGTATAAATTTTCAGAAAGATCGACAAAGTGCTTTCTGAGATATTCCATAAAGAAGAAAGACGGCTATAACGGTAAAATAAAACATCGGCCATCATCCGTAACCCATAGTGAACATACCTGCTAATTTTCACAAAGATCGGCCAAGAACTTTCTGGGATGTTCCATAAAGAAGAAAAAACTGTTACAGGCCGTTACAGCCATTAGTAACGGCTATAACGGTAAACTAAAACATCGGGCATCATCCGTGATCCATAATGAAGATAGCTGCTAATTTCACAAAGATCGGCCAAGTACTTTCTGAGATATTTCATGAAGAAGAAAAAAAACGTCAACAGGCCGTTACAGCCGTTAATAACGGCTATAGCGGTAAAACTAAAACATCGAACATCATTCGCGACCCATAATTAACATACCTGCTAATTTTCAGAAAGATCGGCCAAGTACTTTCTTACATATTCCATGAAGAGAAAAACCGTTACAGACCGTTACAGTCGTTAGTAACGGCTGCTGTAACGATAATCTAAAACATCGGGCATTATTCGTGACCCATAATGAAATACCTACAAATTCTCAGAAAGATCGGCCAAGTACTTTTGAGATATTCCATAAAGAAGAAAAACCGTTACAGGCTGTTTCAGCCGTTAGTAACGGCTATATATACGGGGTAAACTAAACATCAGACATCATCCGTGACCCATAATGAACATACCTGCTAATTTTCACAAAGATCGGCCAAGTACTTTCTGAGATATTTCATGAAGAAGAAAAAACCGTTACAGGCCGTTACAGCCGTTAGTAACGCTATGACGGTAAACTAAAACGTCGGGCATTATTCGTGACCCATAATGAACATAACTACAAATTCTCAGAAAGATCAGCCAAGTACTTTCTGAGATATCCCATAAAGAAGAAAAAAACCGTTACAGGACGTTACAGCCGTTAGTAACGGTTATAACGGGGAAACTAAAACGTCAGGCATCATCTGTGACCCGTAATGAACATACCTGCTAGTTTTCACAAATATCGGCTAAGTACTTTCTTACATATTCCATGAAGAAGAAAAAACCGTTACAGGCCGTTACAGCCGTTAGTAACGGCTATAGCGGTACCCTATAACATTGGGCATTATTCGTGACCCATTATGAACATACCTACAAATTCTCAGAAAGATCGGCCAAGTACTTTTTGAGATATTCCATAAAGAAGAAAAACCGTTACAGGACGTTACAGCCGTTAGTAACGGTTATAATGTGGTAAACTGAAACATCCAGCATCATCCGTGACCCTTAATGAACATACCTGCTAATTTCACAAAGATCTGCCAAGCACTTTCTTACAGAATCCATGAAGAAGAAAAAACGTTACAGACCGTTACAGCCGTTAGTAATGGCTATAACGGTAATCTAAAACATCGGGCATTATTCGTGACCCATTATGAACATAACTACAAATTTTCAGAAAGATCGGCCAGGTGCTTTCTGAAATATTCTATAAAGAAGAAAAAACCGTCCCAGGCTGTAATAGCCGTTAGTAATGGTCATAACGGGGGTAAGCTAAATCACCCGTGATCCATAATGAACATACTACTGCTAATTTTCACAAAGATTGGCCAAGTACTTTCTTAGATATTCCATAAAGAAGAAAAAACCGTCACAGGCCGTTACAGCCGTTAGTAACGGCTGTAACGTAAACCAAAACATCGGGTATCATCCGTGACCCCATTATGAACATACCTACAAATTTTCAGAAAGATCAGCCCAGTAGTTTTGTCTGGAGCGAGTGGAACACATTTTGACTACGGACGGACGGACAGACACACAGATAGCATTTCTTCGTTCCCATGCTGAAGTACTCCCTGTTCTATAAGAACTGGGAGTACAAAAAAGCGAGGTGTAGGTTTTTGGGCCTAAACACTAACTGTGGACTCGGACCTGTTCACCACCTCCACCCTCACTACAGACGTCACATGATTCATGCCCACGAGTTCCGGGTCACGTGACCATCATATGACACGCTGAGTAGACTCCCAGGGGAGAGGTTGCGAACTCAGAGGATCGAGCTTGATCGTTTACAGAGCCCCACACCGTTGATAACTCCAGCTTTTCCACTCATCGATAACAGGTAAGGGTACTTGAAGTACTGATAATGCTTGCTGTAACTGTTGTGGAGGTGTAGATTCGCTAGACTGGCGATAGGAAACGGTTTGAAGATTAAAGTAATCAAGACGGAACTGATGATTGGTCCGATACTGTCTTGGTGATAAACGACAAACACACACACACACACACACACACACAACAACAACAACAACAAACAACAGCAACAACAATGGCATGACATTGAGCTGTTGTTGACCAGAACACAGCAGGGGTCAGTCCCATATTAGTGGAAGAGTAGATCATAGCCGGAACATCTGCGGGAAAGTTGTTTGTTGTTGTTAGTTGTTGTTTCGTTTGCTCCCCCACCCCCCCCTCCCCCCTTCCTCCCCAGGAACTTGAGACACCCATGGTTCTGTTAACAAGTGATTATATGATTAACAAATGATTGTTTGCTCACTAGACCTGAGAGTAAACTCCCAACATCAGAAAGAGCAGTGAAAAAAAAAAATAGAGAAAAGAAAAATAGTAAACAAGTGTGGTAGTCTTTGCTCCCATAAGGAAACCTAACACAGAGTAACTTTTATTCAAGACTGGCACAGCCTTTTAAACTTGAATAAAGTCAGACAAATACAAAGACGAACAATCTAATAGTGGGGGAAAAAACAAGCGCAGGCCAACAAAATTGTCTTCATAGTAATGATTTGGCAAAACTTTGAACTTAAGGAGGGCGGAAGGGGGGGGGGGGGGGGGGGGGGGGGGGCAGGAGGTTGTTTTTTTTTTTCCCCTTCGCTGACCTCCTCCAAAGTGACGGAATAATCAACTGGTTGATTGCGGTCGCTTTTCTGGAAGAAGAAGAAGAAGTAGTTGAATGGTGCAGACAATGTCTTAAATCAGACATCTGAGAAGAAAGTTCTGATTGTTTTTTTCAACAACAAATTAAGTTTCACCCTTAAAAAAAAAAAAAAAAAAAAAAAAAAAAAAGTGAACTGACACCCGAGGTCTTAAGTGCAAAACTGGATCAGCCCCACCCCCACCCCCCCCCCACCCCCATAACAAAAGACATGGTGATGTGAAGATAGGTGATAGCAGATAAAGTAACAATGGCTGCTGCACTTCACTGCACTCCATCTCGCACACATGCCTGCACTTGCTTGTGCATGCACACACACACACACACACACACACACACACACACACACACACACACACACACACACACACAGAGTCACACACACACACACACACACACACACACACACACACACACACACACACACACACATGGAAAGCCTCAACAGTCAGGAACGCTCTACTTACAACAGTGGCCTCACATTTCCTTGAAGCCAAAACTGAATTCAGATCACTGGCGTATGGTGTTTACCTCATGACCCACTTCAACCAGACACCAAGTTGTGGCAGAAGCCTACACAGGCATGTGAAAACAGGTGCTTTAGCTTCACAGAATGTTTTGTTCTCCTCCCATCCTACCACTTAAAGGTAATGACACAAATCTGCTGTCATAAAACAAACACACACACACACACTTGGAAGCGTAAAAAGGGGATACTTAACCAGATATTAACTCTGAGAATACCACCAAACTATACCAACTTGAATTTGCTCAAGGGATGTGCAGACTGACTCTACTCCCTCCAGCTTGCCACTTGCTGGAGAAAAAAAAAAAAGGAACTTAAAGGTCTCAGGTGCCTGTATGTCTGAGACTGAGAGAGAAGAAAGGCACATGAAAGAATGTTGATTGAAGGAATGCAAAGAAGATTTCACTTCCGAACTGGGATCGGGGGGGGGGGGGGGGGGGGGTGGTGGTGGTGGTGGGGTGGGAGGTAAACAAACAACAAAACCCTGGTATGTTTGCTGTTGAGTTGTAATACATTATTGCACACATTAAGGATGGTCAACCTGCTGATTCAAATTGACTTCCGCTGATGTTGATTAGTCATTCACACCAGACAGACCAGTGACGGAGTGAGAGAGAAAACAGTCGGGGCTCACATGACTGCAGATGTAGTCCATTAATTCTGGGGATGCATGGGATTCACATGACCAGGGCCACTGTCACAAACCATGAGTGAGGTCATCCGGCACAGCTGTTGACTGATAATAATGAGTAATAATGTAATGGCTTGCTGTGGTTGGTGAAAGGATGTAGTCATGTACTGAGGCGTAGCCGGAAGCATGTCACAGTTCGGTCAAAGTCCACAGTCCCTACTGGAGCAGGGCCCAAAGGTCATACATGCATACACATGCACATGCACGCACACACACTTGCGCTTGTGCATGCACAGGCACTGCTTACACTGCCCCCCCCCCCTCCCCCCCCCCCCCCACACACACACCAACACACACCAACACACACACAAACACACACACACACACACACACACACACACACACACAGATGCACGCACACACACACACACATCACACACACACACACACACACACTCACACACACACACACACACATGCACACACACACACACGCTCACACACACACACATGCACACACACACACTCACACACACACACACGCACACACACACACACACACACAGAGGCACAGGCACTGCTTACATTGGTGCATGCGCACACGCATGCACACACGCATGCACGCACACGCATGAACATACAGGCACTTCTTATGCTGGCACACACACAGAGGCCCTTGCTCCCCTCCCCACCCCCCCCCCACCCCCCTCACACACACAGACGTGCACACACATACGCAGTACACACACGCAAACACACGCAGTAACAGTACAAATATGGTGCACTCAATGGTGGGTGGGTACCCACATGTGAACAGTGTGTTGGGCTTTACACACAGTCAAACAGCTGCCGAGTGATGCACATACGTAGTATACACACACAAACACACACAATAACAGTATAAATATGGTGCACTAAATGGTGGGTGGGTACCCAACATGTGAACAGTGTGTTGGGCTTTACACACAGTCAAACAGCTGCCGAGTGATGCACATACGTAGTATACACACGCAAACACACAGGATAACAGTACAGATATGGTGCACTCAATGGTGGGTAGGTACCCAACATAAGAACAGTGTGTTTGGGCTTTACACACAGTCAAACAGCTGCCGAGTGATGCACATACGTAGTATACACACGCAACACACACGATAACAGTACAAATATGGTACAGTCAATGGTGGGTGGGTACCCAACATGTGAACAGTGTGTTGGGCTTTACACACAGTCAAACAGCTGCCGAGTCATGTCCTTGAGGTCTTGTGTAAGACGCCCTTTTATTTTTTTATTTATTTTTTTTTTTTAATGATATATGTTGATATATTTTTGCCGTCAGTCTCATACGACAATGAAGGCATTCTGGATTGGACCTGGTTACTAACTATAGTCAAATTGACATAATTTTTTTTTCCTAATCTTGTTATATGTAATAGGATTAGGAATACCCTTGAGTTAACTACAGTCAAATACACATAATGTTTTTTTTTTCCTAATCTTGTAAATAGGAATACCCTTGAGTTAACAAATAACCAAAGTTCAGAAGCATCGAATAAATTTATGCTTCTTCTTAGCAGTGGGTCTAGAAAACAATTTGACGCACTTTGTTTTGATGGGTCACATGATGAATGACATCATTTCAGCCAGTTCCACATCCCCACCCCTCCTGCTCACTCCATCTGGTGTTGATTGATATGATGATGATGATGACGGTGATGATGATGATGAATACTTATATAGCGCCTATCCTCAGCTGGAGACCAAGCTCTAAGTGCTTTACAATCCACAATCGTCTGCACAACAGGCTTCCTACTTGGGCAGTGCCGACTGAAGAGCTGCCAGCTGGTGCTTCGAAGAGTCGTTCCAGTGTCATCCAGTCAGTACTGTTCACTCAGTTTCCTACTTCCTTCATTCTTTCCATTTCTCACGCAGGGTGCATGCTATGTGTAACGTGTCATCCATACCAAAGTCCAAACTGGCCTTCTGTTATGAAACTTGGTGATGGGATTTGGGTCAAGATGTTATGCATGCCTTCACACACACAGGGAACCTCGGTTTATAGTCTCATTTGAAAGACTGTATGGGGAATGGAGTCAGAACCAATGTTAACTCCGAGGGAAAAATCCCCCTGTACCGAAACGGCCCTGCAGACATTTGAACCTGTAACCTCAGGGTCACCAAGATTACGAGTCCAGTGCTCAACCAGTGAGCTATTCCAGCCCCAGATATAAGTGTACTTTGTCAAACTTCATGGTCAAGTCAGTACCTGTGCTTAAAGATTTTCAAATCTTAAGTTTGCTTTTTTATTTTCTTTTAAAACATTTTTCATTAATATTTTTTTTTCAATGTTATACACCATAAGAAGAAAAAGAAACAGAAAAAGGGTGAAAAAAAAGTCTTCTTCTTCCTACCCCCCCCCCCCCCATCCCTTCCCCGAACAAATACCTAACCATTCCCTCCCTCCCTATTCACTACCCCCTCCTCCCCCCCCCCCCCCCCCCCCCCCCCCCCCCTTGTCAAGCTGTTGACAAAATGTGGATCAGACATGGCTTACACATGTGTCCCATCACGTCCTTTCATCTCCGACTTAGTCGTTAATAAAATCCTGCACAGTATGGTCACACATGTCTTGGCTGATCTATGTGGTGTAGTATTCCATTCAGACTGTGGCATTCCATTCAGACTGTGGCGTTCCATTCAGACTGTGGCATTCCATTCAGACTGTGTCATTCCATTCAGACTGTATCCAGCATTCCATTCAGACTGTGGCATTCCATTCAGACTGTGGCATTCCATTCAGACTGTGGCATTCCATTCATTCATTCCACATGTCCATTCAGACTGTGGCATTTCCATTCAGACTGTGGCATTCCATTCAGACTAGCATTCCATTCAGACTGTGGCATTCCATTCAGACTGTGGCATTCCATCAGACTAGCATTCCATTCAGACTGGCATTCCATTCAGACTGTGGCATTCCATTCAGACTGTATCCAGCATTCCATTCAGACTGTGTATCCAGCATTCCATTCAGACTGTGGCCATTCAGACATTCAGGCTTGGCATTCCATTCTGTGGCATTCCATTCAGACCAGTATGTGTACAGTGACACCTTGATGAAACTGACACTGACGCTGAACCGTCTGTGTCTGCTCCGTGACGACTGCATATTTTTTGATGTCACCACGGTGTCAGAACGGAGCCTTCTCTCTGACGTTAATTCAGTACATTGACAATCGAAAGTAGTGATGATTCAAGCTGTTCGCTGCTAAGAACCGTCGTCGTCCAGCAGTTAGTAAGCAGAAGAACGTTCCGCAAAACTGAAACATAGGCCCCACTAGTTTTTATATTATTATTGTTGTTATGAATAGTTATACAGCGCCTGTCCTCAGCCACAGATCAAGCTGTAAGCGCTTTACAATCCACATCAGTTTACACACAACAGGCTGCCTACCTGGGTAGTGCCAACTGAAGAGCTGCCAGCTGGGCCGTGCCCTTCATTCAGTCGTTTTTCCCAAGTCATCCAGTCAGTATTGTTCAGTATCGTTCATTTTCCTTACTTCCTTCATTCTTTCCATTTCTCACACAGGGTGCATGCTATGTGTAACGTGTCATCCATACCAACGGCCAAACTGGCCTTCTCTTCCCGAAAGTTGGTGATGGGATTGGACTTCTGTGCAAGATGTTATGCGCGCGTTCACACACAGAACCTCGGTTTATAGTCTCATTCGAAGGACTGTATAGGAAATGGAGTCAGAACCAATGTTAACTCCGAGAGAAAAATCCCCCTGTACCGAAACAGCTTGGCAGAGATTCGAACTGGCAGTCCCAGGATCACCAAGATTACCAGTCGGCGCTCTCCCCCTGAGCTGTTCCGGCCCCCGTTTCATTCCGATGTTCACGGTAAGAAAATTGTAGCTTAACCCTTGAAAGTCCCAAAGGGCTCTGAAGAATAATGTAAAGGCAAACGATGAAGGCTGTTGAGAAGGGGGGCACTGATGCTGGGACAGAGCACTGTGGCTGACAGGGCTGTAAGACAGACCACGCATGTTGGTGGCGTCATGGAAGATGGGTGGGTCAGGGAGAGAGTCACGTCAGCACTGGCCGGAGGTCAGGCGTCAAGGACGTGTCGTCGTCGCCTAGATTGAAGTAAGGTAAGGGGAGGTAATGTTGTTTATAGCCCAGCCGACCGCAAAGGGCCATATCAGGGCTCTCACCACCTTAAAATCCACTCACAAATCGTTCATTCACACCTAACTCTTTAAAATAAAATCTTCTGAAAACCCACGTGAAATTTTGTTGAAAAATCTTTTCATTGTACAATCTCCGATCC
>JADBJO010006341.1:65000-102500 GCA_016801955.1 Conus betulinus | reverse complement strand
GTCAGTCGACAGCTTCAAGTCGGCTCTGGCAAAAGCCATAAGCCGATAATACCATCAACTCTGCGCACATCCCCCAACGTCGCGCCTATGCCAGTAAATGGATGTTAGCGATGTACCGATCCAGATCCAGATTATAGAGATCAGCCACTCTTGTGCTGTGCACAAACATATTCGTTCATCGGTGTGATGGGGTCAGTTTCATTGTCCAGGCTGTTCATGCGGCACAGAGCGCTCGACTTGCATTCCATCAGCTGGGTTATCACCCCCGTAAGCCGCAGCATTATTGTTAATTTTGAAAGCTGAATCTCACAGTGTTTGCTATGCATTTTGGTTTGGTCAAATTACTTGACGTTGTGGTATAGTCATAGAGCGGGTAGTCTGCTTTCAAAACTCGCGTCAAGTGTTCAGTAGCGAAAAGTCCTCAAGCGGAGTTTTTTCATCAGTTCAGAAAATTTCGAAAAGGTTGCGAAAAGTTTTGTTTTGACAATTACAGCTTTGTTGATGACGGATCGGAGGGACGTGCTTTTATGGATGCGCTGCTTGAATTTGCAGTGCCTACAGGAGAAAATCATTGCTGTATAGGACTGTAAAGTTTGCTACATGTCAATGATGCACTGCGTGAAGTTGCAGTGCCAACAGAAGAAAATCATTGCCTGTATAGGACTGTAAAGTTTGGCACATGTCAATGATGCACTGTTTGAATTTGCAGTGCCTACAGGAGAAAATCATTGCCTATATAGGACTGTAAAGTTTGCTACATTTTAGTGATGCACTGCTTGAAGTTGCAGTGCCTGCAGGAGAAAATCATTGCCTGTATAGGACTGTAAAGTGTTGGTACATGTCAATGATGCACTGCGTGAAGTTGCAGTGCCTACAGGAGAAAATCATTGCCTGTATAGGACTGTAAATGATGGCACATTTCAGCATGCACTGGCCTAATGTCCAGGGTCAGAAAGGAATTTCATGCACCAGAGACACATGTTTGTGTAAAATTATTATCACTGTGTGTGTGTGTGTGTGTGTGTGTGTGTGTGTGTGTGTATGTATGTATGTGTGTGTGTGTGTGTGTGTGTGTGTGTGTGTGTGTGTGTGATGTGATTACTGACGAAAACATTTTTCAGTGTGTGTGTGTGTCCGTCCATGTCTGTTATTTAGGGGGTGCAAGTCATTTTGATTCAACCGGAAATCTGCATCAGAATATTTTCAAAAACTTTGTCTCTGAACCGGCAAGATTGTTTTTGCAGTCTCCGGTTTGGAGATGTTTTGTTGGGCTCCTTTCCGATGCTTAGATATTCTGGGCAAGATACTTTCTCTTCTGTAAAATCTTGAATATATATGTGATTCATATCTAAATACATAATAAATTTTCAGGAAAGAAACTTTTTGGTGTGATTACCCATCATGTACTTGATTTTGGTTTCAAAATGTTAAAAGATATTCTTGGAACGATCAAACCTCTTCAGTCGGGGAAGGGACAAAAGAGTTTTAGACTGGCAAAGCAATCTCATGTCTTGTCACAGAAACAAAGCAGGAGCAAATATCGACATGAAGGGTGAAGTACTTGGCCAACATGATTTCGATGGCGACATTGAATTGGCAAGCACCATGCGTGAAAAAAAAACAAACAAAAAACACTGAAATTGGGACTAGCTTGATGGACTCGGACAGCGTGGAGAGGTCTTGTGCAGATTACCATTCGTTCAGTTCAGAAGATTGATGTGCTACCCTGCTGATTAATGCATGCCGTTCGTCAGTGTAGAGGGGCTCTTGTCAGTGGGAGAGAAATGGTTGGTAGATCATGTAAATGACACTCTACCATGTAAGTTTGTGCTACAATCTTTCTGTTAAATGATCCACTACCACGTAAGTTTGGGCTACAATCTTTCTGTTAAATGATCCACGTAAGTTTGGGCTGCAATCTTTCTGTTAAATGATCCACTACCACGTAAGTTTGGGCTGCAATCTGTCTGTGAAATGATCCTCTACCACGTAAGTTTGTGCTACAATCTTTCTGTCAAATGATCCTCTACCACATAAGTTTGGCTACAATCTTTCTGTTAAATGATCCACTACCGCGTAAGTTTGGGCTACAATCTTTCTGTCAATGATCCACTCCGCGTACTACAATCTAAGTTTGGGCTACAATCTCTTCTGTTAAATGATCCACTACCACGTAAGTTTGTGCTACAATCTTTCTGTTAAATGATCCACTACCATGTAAGTTTGGGCTACAATCTTTCTGTGTAACGTGTGAAGCTTTTGGGGCACAATCACAACACACCATATTAATGTAACACAGAAACAAAGAGCGACCAGATTTACGGAGAGGTCGAGGCCTTACTCTCTGATAGCAGTCTGCAGCGATCAAATCGAGCTCTCCTAGGTGTATGTAACAATGGTTTTATAGGACAACGGCAATCTGCACATCACTCGGTGTTATGCATTTGTGTTTAGAAACATTATTTCAGTTGAAGGGAAAGCTTAGATGAGGCAGAATGGTGAACAGTAAATAACAGTCAAACACAGTGACTCTTGCTCTCAGGATGACATAAATACACTCCCGTAACTCCAAACGAATGCTGCTTACGACACTTTAGTATTAGTATTGGAAATGTATATGAAATGTGTGTGTGTGTTTATGTGTGTGTGAGTGTGTGTGTGTGTGTGTGTGTGTGTGTGTGTGTGTGTGTGTGTGTGTGAGAGACTGGTACCATGTGTCTGGCACAAAACATGGACAACAGGCTGGAAAAATGAAGTCGCTCTTTCGTTGAGTATTGTTATTTTTTTTTTTCTGATACTGACCCTTGGCAATGAAAAAAATTATTATTTCGACCATTTTTGAACAGTATTACTTTCCACACTGAAGCAAGCAGAATTTTGTACATAAGAGATTATATTACAAACTTGCTACTCTGTTGTTATTTCAGAACACAGCTGTGTGAATGTAGATGATTAGGCTGCCTCTGATTATGATCTGCCCACTTAGGGCAGCTTTCGTTGGATTGAAGTGCCTGTGGGCTTATGAAATACAATATGTGTGTCGTAATGTCCCTGAATTTTGATTTGTCATACTTCCTTGCTAATATCATCCAAACGACAACACCCGTGTGCGTGGAATACAGCCGAGCAATAGTTGGTCAAGTTTAACTCCCAACAGTTTTTGAAATTTTTGCATGAATTTTTCGTAACATTCTGTGCATTATTTCGAAAATGATAATATTTTTGAGATGATTGTGTCCGTTTCAGGTTTTCTAGGCAATGCACTGCTTCAGATAACAAAAATGTTGTGTTAAATACCATAATCCCAGGAAGAAAACCGTCAATCACTGGTGATCGAAATTCAAGGGAAAGAACTGAAGAGAGTGAATAGATGCTTGGCAGTTACAAAACGAATGTTAAAAAGTGTTTGAAATAATTCCGCCAAACAACATATACAAACGAATCACAAGACAAAACATTACGTGTTTCGACCTCTTAGGTCTTCTTCAGGCAAGATAAACAACACTCAGGACAACAAAAACGAAGAGAATGAGCGACCAGCTGTCTTCTCCAGTTCGCTGCAAGCTGGGTGTTGAATTCCTGAGTTGCGCTGAATTCGACAAGATGAATGCATTTTGTGCGAGATTTGACGGGATAAGTGATGGCTCGTTCTTCATTTTCATTTTCCAGAGTGTGGCCAGAGTGTTGCACTGAAGTTGACAAGTTGAAGTGATGGCTCATCTTCATTTTCAAGTTTACATAAATGTCAGAAGTGATGGTGAACATGGTCAAACGAGTCACAAGTCCAGAGCGTTTCGACCTCTTAGGTCTTCCTCAGGTGAAATAAAGACAGACACCACTAACGAAAATGCACTTAGCTTTGATGCTTCAGATTGCTTCGAGTTCACTTTGCAACTAGCTTCATGTCCATTGTCCAGAGCGTTGTTACCACTGCATGGACATCTGCTCACCTTTGCGTGCATGCATCGTTCCCTCTGTCCCCCCTGTGGTGGTGTGACCTCTGTCCCCGCTGTGGTGTGACAGCCCTCATGGTCCGTGACATCATCCTGGTGGTTTTTCTGTGTGGCAGGCGTTTGGCGCCGTGGAAGCCATGAGCGACAGGATTTGCATTTTGACCAATGGCACGGCTCACACCCATCTGTCCGCTGAGGAACTCCTGTCCTGCTGCGAGTCCTGTGGGGATGGGTGAGTGGAACTGGAAGGGGAAAGGGGGGGGGGGGGGGAAAGGTCTGAGCATGGTGGGGGGGGGGGGGTGGTGATGGGGGGTGTCCAACAGGGAGGTGGCAAGGAGGAAATGTGGGGAGCGAAGTTTGTAGTTGAAGTGGGGTGGGGTGGGGCGGGGAGGGGGGAGGGTGCATTCCCGAAGAGAGTTTCTTGTATGAATGAGGTTACAAGTGTGTATTTGCCTCTTTTAAAAGGAACGTTACAAGGCATTTTGCCTCTTTTAAAAGGAACGTTACAAGGCATGTTTTGCCTCTTTTAAAAGTAACATTACAAGGTGTATTTTGCCTCTTTTAAAAGTAACATTACAAGGTGTATTTTGCCTCTTTTAAAAGTAACATTATGAGGCATATTTTGCCTCTTTTAAAAGTAACGTTACAAGGCATTTTTTTTGTCTCTTTCAAAGGTAACGTTACAAGGCATATTTTGCCTCTTTTAAAAGTAACATTACAAGGCATTTTTTTTTCTTTCTTTCAAAGGTAACGTTACAAGCCATATTTTGCCTCTTTTAAAAGCAACATTACAAGGCATATTTTTCCTCTTTCAAAGGTAACGTTACAAGCCTCTTTTAAAAGCAACATTACAAGGCATTTTTTCCTCTTTTAAAAACGCAACATTTTAAAAGCAACAGGCATATTTTTCCTCTTTCAAAGGTAACGTTACAAGCCATATTTTGCCTCGTTTAAAAGTAACATTACAAGGCATATTTTGCCTCTTTCAAAGGTAACTTTGCAAGACACATTTTGCCCGCTTTTAAAAGTAAATCAAGAGGTGCGGCAGCATTATTCAGCAACTTTGAGTGTAAGATTAAAAAAAAAAAAAAAAGGAAAAGATAAAAATAGAGAGCAATGGAAATTATATGATAATCTTTTACAGCAATGGAAACAGACTGCATGTTAGTGGCCGTGTGTGATCTGCATAGTGACAGCCCTTTTTTCTTTCAAGATCTGTTTGAAACCGTAAAACACTACATGAAAAACAGAAATAGAGTTGAGGTCGAAGACTGCAGCCTTTCTTCTTTCACGAGGTCATTTATTCATTCGCATGTTCATTTGATTTTTGTTTGTTTGTTGTTTTTTCGTTCTTCTGTTTGTTTGTTTTTCTTCATCTTCTGTTTTTGTTTTGTTTTTTTCCATTCTTCTGACCCTTTATTTAGTCATCTTCCTTGTGATGCCAGGTGTAACGGCGGCTTCCCTTCAGCAGCGTGGGAATTCTTCAAAGAGTCTGGCTTGGTGACAGGTGGACAGTACGACAGCCATCAGGTAGGTCTTTACAGAGTGTAAAATCATGACAGTGTGGACAGTGCGACAGTCCTCAGGTAGGTCTTTACAGAGTGTAAAATCAGGTGACAGTGTGGACAGTGCGACAGTCATCAGGTAGGTCTTTTTACAGAGTGTAAAATCATGACAGTGTGGACTTGGTGCGACAGTCCTCTGGTAGGTCTTTACAGAGTGTAAAATCTGGTCACCCTGTGTGGACAGTGCACTCAGTCATCACTGTAGGTCCTTGTGGACTGTGTGTGGACTGGTCACCCTGTGTGGACTCTGTTTGGACTGGACAGGTCACTCTGTGTGGACAGTGGTCACCCTGTGTGGACTGGTCGCTCTGTGTGGACTGGTCACTCTGTGTGGACTGGTCACCCTGTGTGGACTGGTCACAGTGTGTGGACTGGTCACCCTGTGTGGACTGGTCACTCTGTGTGGACTGGTCACCCTGTGTGGACTGGTCACTCTGTGGACTGGTCACCCTGGTGGACTGGTCACCCTGTGGTGGACTGGTCACCCTGTGTCGACTGGTCACTCTGGGTGGACTGGGTCACTCTCTGTGGACTGGTCACTGTGTGGACTGGGTCACCCTGTGTGGACTGGTCACCCTGTGTGAACTGGTCACTCTCTGTGTGACTGGTCACCCTGGGTGGACTGGTCACCCTGCGTGGACTGGTCACTCTCTGTGACTGGGTCACTCTGTGTGGACTGGTCACCCTGTGTGGACTGGTCACCCTGTGTGGACTGTCACCCTGTGTGGACTGGTCACCCTGTGTGGACTGGTCACTCTCTGTGGACTGGTCCCTGTGTGGACTTGTCACCCTGTGTGGACTGGTCACCCTGTGTGGACTGGTCACTCTGTGTGGACTGGTCACTCTACTGGTCACACCTGTGTGGACTGGTCACCCTGTGTGGACTGGTCACTCTGTGTGGACTGGTCACTCTACTGGTCACTGTGTGTGGACTGGTCACTGGACTGGTCACTCTACTGGTCACCCTGTGTGGACTGGTCACCGTGTGTGGACTGGTCACTCTGTGTGGACTGGTCACTCTACTGGTCACCGTGTGTGGACTGGTCACTCTGTGTGGACTGGTCACTCTACTGGTCACCGTGTGTGGACTGGTCACTCTGTGTGGACTGGTCACTCTACTGGTCACTCTGTGTGGACTGGTCACCCTGTGTGGACTGTGTGGACCCTGTGTGTGGACTGGTCACGCTGTGTGGATTGGTCGCTCTGTGTGGACTGGTCACTCTGTGTGGACTGGTCACTCTCTGTGGACTGGTCACTCTCTGTGGACTGGTCGCCCTGTGTGGACTGGTCGCTCTCTGTGGACTGGTCACCCTGTGTGGACTGGTCACTCTCTGTGGACTGGTCACTCTGTGTGGACTGGTCGTCTGTGTGGACTGGTCACTCTCTGTGGACTGGTCACTGTGTGGACTGGTCACTGTGTGGACTGGTCACTCTGTGTGGACTGGTCACTCTCTGTGGACTGGTCACTCTGTGTGGACTGGTCACTGTGTGGACTGTGGATTGGTCACTGTGTGGACTGGTCACTGTTTGTGGACTGGTCACTCTGTGTGGACTGGTCACTCTCTGTGGACTGGTCACTGTGTGGACTGGTCACTCTGTGTGGACTGGTCACTCTGTGTCACTCTGTGGGACTGGTCACTGTGTGGGTCACTCTCTGACTGGTCACTCTGTGTGGACTGGTCACTGTGTGGACTGGTCACTCTCAATGTGGACTGGTCACCCTGTGTGGACGTGCCCAGAGGTGAGGGATGGCCCTTCCGAAGGGAAGAGGCCCAGGCAAGAAGGGGGAGGGAGGTGTGTGGGGGGGGCTGTCTGATGCTGGCTCCAGGGATTACCATCAGACCTTCAATAAAGATAGAAACTGTCTTTGAGTATGCTCAGAAGATTTGAGACAACAAAAAAAAAAAAAAAAGAAAAGAAAACAGAACAAAAAATCTTCAACATTTCGGTCATAGACCTTCAGGACTGACCAAACATCTTCAATGTTTCAGTCATAGACCTTCTTCAGGACTGACCAAACATCTTCAACGTTTCAGTCATAGACCTTCAGGACTGCCAAACATCTTCAACGTTTCAGTCATAGACCTTCTCAGGACTGACCAAACAGCTTCAACGTTTTCAGTCATAGACCTTCTTCAGCACTGACCATCATCAGTCCTGAGGATGGTCTATGACCGGAACGTTGAAGATTTTTGTTCTGTTTTGTTTTTTGTTTTGTTTTTTTTTTTCAAATCTTCTGAGCCCTCCTCGAAGAGAGAGAGTTTCTGTTGTTGACCACAGAGGATCGGCAGTCAAAAATTGGTTCTGTTATTCTGCCACCTTCAGTGCTGAGCTGAGTCGGCAGTATCTGTGGTGTCCTGGAGCATGATGGGCACCACTTGGTACCACATAGCACAGCATGGCACCACACGGCACCACACGGCACTGCATGGCACCACATAGCACCACATGGCATCGCATGGCAACAGGCATCACAGTCACTGAAAGGGATGGCAGTCATGCTGTTGTCTTCTTTGGTGCAGGGCCTCCTGACAAGTTGATGTTGATGGCTTCCTGAAGACTGCTGGTGCCTGGACTGTGTAGCCAGGATGTTCCTGAGTGGTGTTGTGTCTGGGGGGGGGAGATGTGTCACACCAGGATGCTCCTGAGTGTGTGTGTGTGTGTCTGGGGGGGGAGATGTGTCACCAGGATGTTCCTCAGTGGTGGTGTGTCTGGGGGAGGGAGATGTGTCACCAGGATGTTCCTGAGTGGTGGTGTGTCTGGGGGAGGGAGAGATGTGTCACCAGGATGTTCCTGAGTGGTGGTGTGTGTCTGGGGGAGGGAGATGTGTCACCAGGATGTTCCTCAGTGGTGGTGTGTCTGGGGGAGGGAGATGTGTCACCAGGATGTTCCTGAGTGGTGGTGTGTCTGGGGGGGAGGGAGATGTGTCACCAGGATGTTCCTCAGTGGTGGTGTGTCTGGGGGAGGGATGTGTCACCAGGATGTTCCTCAGTGGTGTTGTGTCTGGGGGGAGATGTGTCACCAGGATGTTCCTCAGTGGTGTTGTGTCTGGGGGGAGATGTGTCACCAGGATGTTCCTGAGTGGTGTTGTGTCTGGGGGGGGGGAGATGTGTCACCAGGATGTTCCTGAGTGGTGTTGTGTCTGGGGGGAGATGTGTCACCAGGATGTTCCTGAGTGGTGTTGTCTGGGGGGAGATGTGTCACCAGGATGTTCCTGAGTGGGGAGTGTCTGGGGGGAGATGTGTCACCAGGATGTTCCTGAGTGGTGTTGTGTCTGGGGGAGATGTGTGTCACCAGGATGTTCCTGAGTGGTGTTGTGTGTCTGGGGGAGATGTGTCACCAGGATGTTCCTGAGTGGTGGTGTGTCTGGGGGAAGGTATGTCACCAGGATGTTCCTGACCAGGATGTCCCTGAGTGGTGGTGTGTCTGGGGGGAGTTGTGTCACCAGGATGTTCCTGAGTGGTGTGTGTGTGAGTGGAGGGGGGAGATGTGTCACCAGGATGTTCCTGAGTGGTCCCTGTTGTGTCTGCAGAGCACGGGAGTAGCATTGTAGAGGACATGCATGGTGATGGTGGGGAAAGGGGGGGGGGGGTGGGGGCAGAGGGGGGGGGGGGGGGGGGGGATCTGGCAGGAAGAAAAGAAAATCCCCAGTTGTTTTCCTAGACTTGGTTCACTTGCAGCCGCCCGTTTAGCACATGCACACTTCAAAGACAGCTGGCTCCCAGTGTGACAGTGCAGTGTCGTTGAACCATGTGACGTCACTGTGTTTATGTTGACCCATGTGACGTCACTGTGTTTATGTTGAACCATGTGATGTCACTGTGATGTCACTGTGTTTATGTTGACCCATGTGACGTCACTGTGTTTATGTTGAACCATGTGACGTCACTGTGTTTAGGTTGACCCATGTGATGTCACTGTGTTTAGGTTGACCCATGTGATGTCACTGTGTTAAGTTCAAACCACAGGATTTAGAAGATCTCGTGTGAAAATGACAGGTGTTGAAAGTGTTCTGGTTTGTTATTTCCCTTGACGTTGCTCACACAAGAAAGAGATCATGGAAGTCATCAGTGGTGACCTTGTCACACCATCCTCACCATATGTTTAATGACTATAACGAATCTGAATGGATAATGAACATACCCGAATCTGCATGTCTGATCAGAAGGCTACTGAGGTGTTTTTTAGAGTTATCCTTTTCTGTTTCTCGTGTTTCTTTGTCTTCCTGCGAATCGTCATCGAGACCAGACACATGGACAAAAAGTTTGTTTTCCTCCTGTTTATTAAAAAAAAATGGGATTCATTCTTATTTATTTTCAGCGTACGCAGGCTGAGACTCCTGCAGAGTACTCCCTGTACAGACAGGCCGGGATTAATCCCATCTACCCAACTAAGGCCGGGATTAATCCCATCTACTCACCTAAGGCCAGGATTAATCCCATCTACCCAACTAAGGCCGGGATTAATCCCATCTACCCAACTAAGGCCAGGATGAATCCCATCTACCCAACTAAAGGAGGGGGGGTTTGTTGTGTATGACTGTTTTTTTTTTCCCATCCCGCCGGTACGGCAGCCATACTCCCCAACTTGGGGAAATGACATGGGATTAATTCTTCTTCCTTTTAGCGTCTGTGTGGACGTCATTATTATCATGCTCGTTACTTTTGTGTTTCTTGATAAGACAATGATATGTTGAAAAAGAATTTTCTGTTGATGACGATGATGGAGGTGGTGGTGGTTGTCGTCACTGTGGTTACGATGTGTCAATTTGATGCGCAGGGATGCCAGCCGTACGAGATCGCGCCATGTGATCACCACGTCAAGGGCCACCTGCAGCCCTGCCACGGAGACTCCCCGACCCCCACCTGCTCCAGAAAGTGCAGCGCCGGCTACAACAAAACCTTTGAAGACGACAAGCATTTCGGTACGGATGTTGTGCCAGTGCAGCGGTGATCCACAGGGTTTCCTGTTTTCTGGGAGGCTATTGTTTTATTTGTTGTTGGTTGTTTTTTGTTTTGTTTTCATCAATGTTTTAAAGCAGCTATATGCATCCGTGCATTCTCAATGGGGAGAAAAGTACTCATGTGGTACCCGCATTGTGGGAGAAATATGTGTAACAAAAAAGTACCCATGGTACCCGCATTGTGGGAGAAATATAGGTAACAATATTGGTATCAAAAAGTACTGTTTGTACCCACAGTATGTGGGAGAAATATAGGTAACAATATTGGAGAAGTAAAAAAAGTACTGTTGGTACCCACATTGTGGGAGAAATATAGGTAACAATATTGGTAACAAAAAGTACTGTTTGTACCCACATTGTGGGAGAAATATAGGTAACAATATTGGTAACAAAAAGTACTGTTTGTACCCACATTGTGGGAGAAGAATATAGGTAACACTATTGGTAACAAAAGTACCCATGGTACCCACATTGTGGGAGAAATATAGGTAACAATATGTGTAACAAAAAGTACCCATTGGTACCCACATTGTGGGAGAAATATAGGTAACAATATGTGTAACAAAAAGTACTCTTGGTACCCACATTGTGGGAGAAATGTAGGTAACAATATTGGTAACAAAAAAAGTACCCATGGTACCCACATTGTGGGAGAAATATAGGTAACAATATTGGTAACAAAAAGTACCCATGGTACCCACATTGTGGGAGAAATATAGGTAACAATATTGGTAACAAAAAGTACCCATGGTACCCACATTGTGGGAGAAATATGTGTAACAAAATTACTCATCATACCCACCCATTGTCCCACATTGTGGGAGAAATATAGTGTAACAAAAAGTACTCATGGTACCCACATTGTGGGAGAAATATGTGTAACAAAAAAAAGTCTCGTGGTACCCACATTGTCGGAGAAATATATGTAACAAAAAGTTCTCGTGGTACCCACATTGTTGGAGAAATATATGTAACAAAAAGTTCTCTTGGTACCCCACGTGTGGGAGAGAAATATATGTAACAAAAAGTTCTCTGGTACCCACATTGTGGGAGAAATATATGTACAAAAAGTACTCATTGGTACCCACATTGTGGGAGAAATATGTGTAACAAAATGTACTCATGGTTCCACGTTGTCGGAGAAGTATATGTAACAAAAAGTACTCACGGTACCACGTTGTCGGAGAAATATATGTAACAAAAAGTACTCACGGTACCCACATTGTTGGAGAAATATATGTAACAAAAAGTACTTGTGGTAGCCAAAGCGCAAGCAAGAAAAAATCGGATCCAGGATGAAAATGTTGTGCTTCAGGCTGTCATTTAGTGGGCCCACAGTTTTTGTTTTTTTTTTTTTTTTTTTTTTTTTTTTTTTTTTCTTGATAAAGGTTTTACAAATAAACTGAAAATGTGCTTGTTGAGTGTTGGTGGTTTTTCATTGCTCCGTGGTGAAGGCGCTACGTCAGAGCTGGTCATTGTCGTGTATGTCTTGTGGGAGCAGGGCGGAGCTCCTACTCGGTGCCAGGGAGAGAAACGATCATGGAGGAGCTGTACACACGAGGGCCTGTGGAGGCAGCTTTCTCCGTCTACAGCGACTTCCTGCAGTACAAGACAGGTGGGGGGTTCGATCCTTAACTGTTTTCTCTTGCAGTGATACCAGGCTAAAGCTTTTGTGTGTGTGTGTGTTTGCGTGTGTGTGTTTATGTGGTGTGTTTTTTTGTGTGTGTGGATGTGTGTGTTTGCACGTGTATGTTTACGCGTGTGTGATTGCATGTGTGTGTGTGTGGTGTTTGTGCGCATGCGTGCTTGCATATGTGTATGCATGTATGGATAGGGAGACACAGAGAGAGTGGGGAGTGGGATGAAGTGGATATGGGAGGGGGGAAGGGGGGGGGGGGGGGGCAAAAACATGAACATGGCATAAGCAATGTGCAACAGCATAATGCTGAAATCCAGCACAACACCTGCAGAACCCAGTGATGAAGGGAGGCAATATCCTCGCCAGTTTCCCACACAATCACATTGAAGGAATGAGTGTGTGTGTGTGTGTGTGTGTGTGTGTGTGTGTGTGTGCATGCGTTGCGTTTAGTGTGTGTGCGTGTAGTGTGTGTGCGTGTATATGTGCATGTGTGCGCGTTCTTGAAGGTCGATTGTTTTTCCTTCTTCTTCTTCTTCTTCTTCTTCTTCTTCTTCTTCTCTCAGTCTCTCTTTGTCTCTCTCTCTGTGTCTCTGTCTCTCTCTCTCTGTCTCTCTCTTTCCTCTCTCTCTCTCTCTCTCTCTCTTTTATCCTTGAGCAGACCAGCCACTTTTGTGTGGAAAGTTAGAGTAGTTTGCAACTTCAACATCAGGTTGTTTATCTTGCTATTCTTCTCTCTCTCTCTCCTCTCCTCTCTCTCTCTCTCTTTCTCTCTCTCTTTCTCTCCTCTCTCTCTCTCTCTCTCTCTCTCTCTCTCTCTCGCACACACACACACACACACACACATGCATGCACGCACGCACGCACGCACACACGCACAAAACACACACACACACACACACAGAGGGGTGGTCTTAAGCCTTTCACTCCCGGCTGCGGATAGCCGCAGTTCAAGGGTCATCACATAATTGTGTCATCTGACCGGTCACATGATATTGTTTACTTGCTTGCAAATAGCGGCGGCCCTTACAGCATGTTTGAAGTGGTTTCTCAGCCAGTTTGGGGTCAATTTTGACACGTTTTTTTTTTGCGTTTTGTAAAGCGAAAATTAGTCGAGGAGATCAAAATGGCCGCGAGAAGATTTACTGCCAAAGAGGTAGTGAGAATTTGCTAGAAACGCCGTTTTTAAGGTGAAATTAGCAATGATGGAAGTGAAAGGAAAATGAAGGTGACGTGGTTGTCGATCATCCTGACAATGAGTCAAGTGATTCAGATTGCCAGGATGGAGATATTGATCTACCAAGTACATCCACAGGTAGGGGGCGTGGTCGTGCTGGTAGTGGGTGTAGTTGAGGACGTGATAGGAGAGGAAAAAATTGTTAAAATGTAACACAAAAATTGTTAGAATGTGATGCCAGTGACAGTGGTTGACAACACTGTTATGTTTAATTTTATGCTAATTTTTTTTTGTATGATGGGTGAAGTGCTAGTAAACGTCGCATCTCTAGCCGACTTTGACATGCATTACTCAATGCATCCCTGAACACACCGTGTGCTTTTTTTTTTTTTTTTTTTAAGTAAATAATTGCACTTGGTTGTTATTCCTATAGATATGTGCACATTTCAATACCATTTCCACCAGTGATATATTGAGACTTGACTTTTCTTGGATTTTTTTTTTTCTTCAAAATATTGTTTATTTTTTCTTAAAATCTTGGTTATCTGCCCTTGATTGTGAGTTATCTCATCCTGTCAACTTGAAACATATGATAATTATATATTCTCCATTTTCCTTCAAGAAAATGTATACTTCTGTATGCCTTAGAGCAATACTTGAATTTTTGCAATTTTTTGTTTGTTTGTAAGGTTCGTGTTTTTTCCCCCAAAATTACAAATAGTTCTGGGAGTCAAAGGGTTAAAACAGTGAAGCATGCTGTCCAAGCTGGGTGAACTGTGGAGTCATGTAGAAGTGTAACACAAACCACATCAGCATGCTTCAGTAGACAGAGGAAATCATACCAACAGCCAGCGTGTTCATTCTTCCTCCCTTACCATGGAGTTTATCTTCACATCGGTTATTTCTCTCCAGTGGCCATTAGAAAAAAAAAAGACTTTTTTTCTTTTTTTTATTTTTATAACAAACAATACAATATCTTCCTGGATTTTGATTTTGCCTGGTAAATGGTGGTGCTGCTATTCTCGATCAGATACTGTTTCGCTGCTGTACGAGAGTGACAATCATTTCTACTGTTGGAGAGTGAGAATAATTTCTACTGTCGGAGAGTGAGAATAATTTCTACTGTCGGAGAGTGAGAGTAATTTCTACTGTCGCAGAGTGAGAATAATTTAGTGAGAATAATTTCTACTGTTGGAGAGGGAGAATAATTTCTGCTGTCGGAGAGTGAGAATAATTTCTACTGTCGCAGAGTGAGAATAATTTCTACAGTCGGAGAGTGAGAACAATTTCTGCTGTCGGAGAGTGAGAAACAGTTTGTACTGTCGGAGAGTGAGAATAATTTCTACTGTCAGAGAGTGGAAATAATTTCAAGACCAGCGGGGCTTGGACTTGACTCTGTGTGTGTGTGTGCACGTGTGTGTGTGTGTATGTGTGTGTGTGTGTGTGTGTGTGTGTGTGTGTGTGTGCATGCGTGTAGTGTGTGTGTGTGCGTGTATATGTGCGTGTGTGTGTGTGTGTGTGCTTGACATAGAGTGAATTTACCTTCATTGATTGTCAAACATTCTGTTGCAAATACTGGGAAATACCCACTCAGAGCATATACACTGCAAAAAAAAAAATCTACAGCAGTAGGGAGGCGTTGCCCCCCCCCCCCCCCCCCCCCCCCCCTCGACTTTCGCTGGGTGCCGCACCTTGACCTCACTAGGGAGGTGGGGGGGGGGGGGGGGTGGGGGGGGGCTGTGCAGTTCCCCCACCCCACCCCTGTTTCTCCCAGGCTCTCCTCCACTTCCGTGCATGGTAATTCTACGCTGTGGTTCCTACCAGCCTGCAATGACCATCAACGGCCAGAGCAACGGGTGAATCTGCAGCTTCCCCTGGTTGTGTTTCACCTTCTTCAGCAACTCTGTCGGTGGTGGCATTGAGGTGGCGCCCAGTGAAACTGGGTGACAGGGCCTTTCAGGGCAAAGCATGGTCATGAGCGATCATTTGTGTGTGTGTGTGGATGAGGCCAGGCTGTGTGTGTTTCTGCTGAAGGAAGGAGCGGTGGGGTATGACACGGCAGGTTGAAGTCACTAAACCGACTGTGCTGAGCACCATCAGTGGAAGGTGCACCAGATACTCGGGCCGGCACAACAGCAGTCAGGTCCGCAGAGAAGACGGACAGCTTGCTGCCGAGGGAAATAACTTTTGACAACTTGCTGCCAAGGGAAATAGCTTTTGCCTACGTGCTGCCAAGGGGAATAACTTTTAGTTTGTTGCCTGTTTGACTGTCTTGTACATTCCCACTCATAAACTTTGAAGCTGCAAGATTTTGGGTGGTTTTAGATTTTCCCTCATCACAAACTTTGAAGATACAAGATTTGGGTTCTTCAGATTCCCCACATGGTAAACTTTGAAGTTCACCAAGATTTAGGGTATTCTAGATTTCCCCCCTCATCGCAAACTTTGAAGTCCCACGACCTGGGGTATTTCTGATTTCCCCTCATCACAAACTTTGAAGCTGCAAGATCTGGGGTATTCATGAAGTAACAGATTTCCCTCATCACAAACTTTGAAGCTGCAAGATCTGAGTGCTCACGAAGTGGTAGAACTCCAGACGCCCAGTATGTTTCTTTATTTTTTCCAGATGCCTGGTGTGTTTCTTTATTTTTCCAGACGCCGGTATGTTCCTGTATTTTCCAGATGCCTGGTGTGTTTCTTTGATTATGCATGACTAGGACAGGGAAGAACACACCAGTAGGCTTGGCCGTCTGAATTTTGTCAGTACTGCAGTAAACAGTCGGGGGCACCAAATTTTACGTCTTGCCCATATGAATCTTTAAGAGAACTGTGGACAGATGAATTGTGGTGTCTATGTTCATCCCCCAAGATCATGTGTTGATAGTCTGTGGGAGATTTAAACTGTTCCTTACTTTCGTTAAGATGTAATTAAAGGTTCCACTGTCAATTGTGATCCAGTGATGACTCACAGGAATCAGACGGTTTGTTTGTGCTGTGCTGGTTCACCAAGGAGTTGTAAACTTGGCTGGGTTACTCTCAGGGTATTTCATAACATTAAGATGAGTTTGTTTGGTGTGTTTTTTTTTCCCTCAGGGGATAGAGATAGCCCACTCTCTAACATGTTTAGCCTGGTATTGTCAAGATCAAACTGATGTAGTCTTCTTGTGTCATTAACAGCTCTTTGTGGTGTTGGCTTTTCAAAAGTTACATCCGACCAAATGCATGCATTGTCTGCCTAATAAGCCAGAGTTACCTTACTTTTAACATTTGTTTAGATTTCCACCTGCAGTCACCTCCCTTTACACTCAGGGTTACCTTGCTTTGACACAGCTTTGGTCAGGTCATGGGTCATGTTATTGATAAGGACAGGCGCACTCACTGAATCTGGCTTTGACACAGCTTTGGTGGGGTCATGATATAAAACAAGTGCAGGCGCACTCACTGAACCTGGCTTTGACACAGCTGTGGTGGGGTCATGATGTAAACAAGTGCAGGCGCACTCACTGAACCTGGCTTTGACACAGCTTTGGTGGGGTCATGATATAAACAAGTGCAGGCGCACTCACTGAATCTTGCTTTGATACAGCTTTAGTCAGGTTATGCATTATGATATCAGCAAGTACAGCATGGCTGTTCAGAGCAAGTTACTTAGTTTTGAGTCACAGGGGAGTTTACAGCTGCAAAGGTCAAGCCGTGAATGCAGCTCAGGGAAAGGGGTGTTTCTGCAGGCTGCTCCCCACCAGCCAACTAACTGCACTGTATTCGGCCAACTGAATGTCATCTGTGCATAGCTGGTCTGGCAGCAATGTGTTCGGCATGGTTGAGCGGCCATTACAAATGGGGCGATAGGTTTGATAATTAGTTATTGTCATGAAAAATGTAATATATCTGCGCTCTTGAGATGGCTGAATTGGCGAATTCCCGACAATTCTTTTAATGCCAGACTCGACTAAGTTTATTTTCTGTACATAACATAGATGTGGCATGAAAGCTTGTACGCAAGTGGTCAGGCAAAATTAGAACAATGACAACACTCACAAAATTGTGCAAAAATGATGTCATCACTTTCTGGGAATTTAATTTTCCCTATATAAGTAACACACAAGTTTGATACATGCCTCTGCTCAGACTACAGCAACAAAACTGTTGGATCAGAAATGTGTAAAGCCTTGTTTGTTAGCAGTTTCACTAAGTGTCTCATGCATGATGGAAAAATTAAGCTGCGACAGGCGCGCTCACTGAATCTGGCTTTGACCCAGCTTTGGTCAGGTCATGGGTCAGGATATTGCTAAGGACAGGCGCACTCACTGAGTTAAGGACAGGCGCACTCACGGAGTCTGGCTTTGACCCAGCTTTGGTCCGGTCATGGGTCAGGATATTGATAAGGACAGGCGCACTCACTGAGTTAAGGACAGGTGCACTCACTGAGTCTTGTGGAATGCCATGGGTATCAAGCTTCCTGGAAGTTGAGAAAGTCACTCCTAGTGAAGCCACCAGTGTGTGTGTGTGCATGCGTGCGTGTGTGTGTGTGTGTGTGTGTGTGTGTGTGTATGCATGTGTGTGTGTGTGTGTGTCTGTGTATGCGTATGCATGATTGTGCGCATGTGTGTACACATGCCTGCATGTGCGCATGCACATGTGTGTGTGCATGTGCGTCTGTGTGTATGCATGTGTGTATGCATGCAATTGTGCATGTAATTACATCTTAACGAAATGTATCTATATGCATGTGCAAGCTTGTGTCCAATCATATGCATCTTTCTGTCCATCTGTGGATGGGTGATGTAGAGAGCAGCATTTGTTCAGGCAAGAATGAATCAGAGCCATCATGGAGACAGATCATTGAGGGATGCTTGTGAAGTGTTTGGGAACTGACAAGAGGTGATGGCGGGAATGGGGAGACTGACCCCTAGTGGTAGGCTGAAATCACTTGGATGAATAATGTGGAACAAAGTTCACCCCCCAAAAATGGAGAAAGCTTTTTTTTTTTTTTTTTTTTGTGAAGAAAATGTTCCCTTGGATGGGAGGGGGAAAACCTGTACATATCGAATTATGATGAAACAGCTTGAAAGAAGAGAACTAGCTTTCCTCTTCTTCAGATTATGTTCTCATACGGGGCGGGGGTGGGGTGGAGGGGGGGGGGGGGGGGGGGGGGGGGGGGGGTATGTATATATTGACCAAACATCTGGTTAGTAGGACAAACAATACCGAAGAAAAAGCTCACCAAAAATGTAAAGAGCTTTAATTTTTTTTTTTTTTTAAAGTAGATTAGGGTTGTTCATGGATCAGAACTGTAGACATGAACACAAGAGACAGGTAGTAGGAAGATTAACGCTGACAGAAGCTCATCATAAAATGGAGAGAGTTTATTTTTCCTTTTTCTCTTTTTCATTCACCCCCCCCCCCCCTTTTTTTTTTTTTCTGTCCGTCAGTTGTGTTAATTAAGGTATAAGGGCAAAAACCCGCGGATTCTGACCCATCTGGTCAGTAGGACTGAATCATGCCGGGCCCTGCAGTGCGTGCACTTTGACTTGGATGACTGGAGGTGATGGGACTGTGGAGTTTGTGCGTGCACATGTGCACAGGCATCTGCACCCACATGAACCAGCGCTGTGTCTGTGTGTGTTGTCATGGGGGTGTGGCTGTGCTGGTTCAAGAACTTAAGCGCTGTGTGGTTATGTATCTCCCTTAGCCGAGAGCAATGTTGGGGCAGGGGCGGGTTGTGTATGGTGAAACACACACACACACACACACACACACACACACACACACACACACACACACACACACACACACACACACACACACACACACACACACACACACACACACACACACACACACACACACACACACACACACACGGCCCCACTACCAACTGTCTTGCAGATACCCACAAAGATCTAACAAGACTGTGCAGCGTAGGTTGGATCCCAAAACAAGCACCACTGAACACCACCAAAGTGACTCGGCAGCAGGGCAGTGTCTCCTCCGGCGGGTTGCCTCTCAACACAGCTGACATTGACTGCTCCCAGTGGTGGATCGTTGGTGGCGGGGCAGGCTGGGCTGTGGGCTGTGGACTATAGGGTCAGAATGTAGAGCAGCGTGGGGGCAATGATCGTTGGTGGCGGGGCAGGCCGGGCTGTGGACTGTAGGGTCAGAATGTAGAGCAGCGTGGGGGCAATGATCGTTGGTGGCGGGGGCAGGCCGGGCTGTGGGCTGTAGGGTCAGAAAGTAGAGCAACGTGGGGGCAATGATCGTTGGCCAGGCTGTGGGCTGTGGACTATAGGGTCAGAATGTAGAGCAACGTGGGGGCAATGATCGTTGGCCAGGCTGTGGGCTGTGGACTATAGGGTCAGAATGTAGAGCAGCGTGGGGGCAATGATAGTTGGTGGCGGGGCAGGCCGGGGCTGTGGGCTGTGGACTGTAGGGTCAGAATGTGGGGCAGTGTGGGAAAAATGAAGAAAAATAGATAAAAAGATCTATGTCCTCCCCACCCCACCCCCCCACCCCTCCTCCTAACCTGTGTGAGGGTGGTGATGTGTTTCAGGTGTGATGTGTTTCAGGGGTGATGTGTGTTTCAGGGGTGATGTGTGTTTTCAAGGTGATGTGTTTCAGGTGTGATGTATTTCAGGTGTGATGTGTTTCAGGGGTGATGTGTTTTTCAGGGTGATGTTTTTTTTTCAGGGGTGAAGTGTGTTTCAGGGGTGAAGTGTGTTTCAGGGGTGAAGTGTTTCAGGGGTGATGTGTTTCAGGGGTGATGTGTGTTTCAGGGGTGATGTGTGTTTCAGGGGTGATGTGCGTTTCGGGGTGATGTGCATTTCGGGGGTGATGTGTTTCGGGTGTGATGTGTTTCAGGGGTGCTGTGCATTTCAGGGGTGATGTGTGTTTCAGGGGTGCTGTGCATTTCAGGGGTGATGTGCATTTCAGGGGTGCTGTGCATTTCAGGGGTGATGTGTGTTTTCAGGGGTGCTGTGCATTTCAGGGGTGCTGTGCATTTCAGGGGTGATGTGTGTTTCAGGGGTGCTGTGCATTTCAGGGGTGCTGTGCATTTCAGGGGTGATGTGTGTTTCAGGGGTGCTGTGCATTTCAGGGGTGATGTGTGTTTCAGGGGTGCTGTGCATTTCAGGGGTGATGTGTGTTTCAGGGGTGTACCGACACACGGCGGGGGTCGGAGCTGGGCGGCCATGCCGTCAAGATCCTGGGCTATGGAGTGGAGAAGGGCCAGAAGTACTGGCTGGTGGCCAACTCCTGGAACTCCGACTGGGGCGACAACGGTGAGGAGGAGAGAGGGCGTGGGTGGATGTTGACATGGGCAGATGATGAAGGGACGTGGATGTGGATGTGAGCATTTGTGTTGTAGTGATAAAAGTTTGGCCTTTGAAAAGCCGAAACAAAAAAAAATAAGGGAAAAAAAAAACACACAAACACCTGACTTCTTTCGAACCTTAATGGAGGTAGGTAAAGATTATATAGGATATAAGTCTATGTTTAGAGTTTCGAACTGATGATATTTTGTGATTCAAATCAGTCTAGACAGGGTTTTTTGGGGTTTTTTTTAATGTGTGTTTGATAACAGTAATGATAATGGTGATGATCATCATGAAAATAATGATAGTGATAATGATCATAATAATGAGAATGGACATGTGTATAGCAATGATAGTGATAGTGATCATAAGAATGGACATGTGTATAGCAATGATAGTGATAATGATCATAAGAATGGACATGTGTACAGCAGTGATAGTGATAATGATCATCATAATAATGGACATGTGTACAGCAGTGATAGTGATAATGATCATCATAATAATGGACATGTGTACAGCAGTGATAGTGATAATGATCATCATAATAATGGACATGTGTACAGCAGTGATAGTGATAATGATCATCATAATAATGGACATGTGTACAGCAGTGATAGTGATAATGATCATCATAAGAATGGACATGTGTACAGCAGTGATAGTGATAATGATCATCATAAGAATGGACATGTGTACAGCAGTGATAGTGATAATGATCATCATAATAATGGACATGTGTACAGCAGTGATAGTGATAATGATCATCATAATAATGGACATGTGTACAGCAGTGATAGTGATAATGATCATCATAATAATGGACATGTGTACAGCAGTGATAGTGATAATGATCATCATAATAATGGACATGTGTACAGCAGTGATAGTGATAATGATCATCATAATAATGGACATGTGTATAGCGCTTTTTGAAGGCCAGGGAGCTGTACACTACATGCAAAAAATGTACAGAAGTGATCACAAGTAGTACAAAGCACATAAATGATATTAAGCAGTACAAATCAATAAATACTAATAAGCAGTACGACAAAGTGCATAAGTAATAATAAAATGTACAAAAATGATAATAATTAGTACAAAACGATAATGGGTACAAAGTGCGTAAATGATAATGCAGACAAAATGCACGATAGATGATACAGCTTACAGTAAGTTTCCATGGTATGTAGGGTGTGGCTGAAGGTGTTGCCTTTTCTCATTAGGGTTGAAATAATGAGGGGTCCATTGAAGCTTCCAGCCAGCCAGAAGCAGCGGGGCGTTCAGCCAGTTGTTGGTTGGTTGGTTGGTTGGTTGGTTGGTTTGTGGCCGACACGATGCGACTTTCACAGAGGAACAGAAATGGCATTCATAATGCAGTCTTCATCAGTCATAACCAGTGTCCGTGTCTTCATGCCATCAGAAATCACAGAGCTCGCACCGTGGGGGGGGGGAGGGGAGGGGGGGGGGGGAGGGCAAAAGAAATACGATGTAAATTGTACGACCAGACCGTTCAGATTGAAATGTGACAACTGTTAGTCGTTGTTTTGGGCTAGAAAGTTTGATGATCTAGAAGCATAGGCTGTGGTCAGAGGTCTGACGACTGATGTTGGATTAAATACTGTTACAGGTTTTCAGGGGCTATAAAAGAAAAAAGGCAAGCCAGCTTTGAACATTTGTTTAACATATAACTTTCATTTGATCCAGGAGACTTCTTGATTGTGGCGTTAGATTTCAAATGAATTCAGAGTGAGAAATGTCACGATGGAAGTGGCGGCATGGGTGGTGGAGTGGCAGCATTGGTGGTGGAGTGGCAGCATTGGTGGTGGAGTGGCAGCATTGGTGGTGAAGTGGCAGCATGGGTGGTGAGTGGTGGCATGGGTGGTGAACCATTTTCACTGAAATCGCAGTGTTGCTGCTGATCAAATCGTTCGTGTTAGTGTTGTGATCTTTTAACTTTTTTTTCTTTTAAGTATTTCCTTTGTTACTGTTGTAATATTTGTAACTTAAAAAAAAAGAACTTATTTCCTGTGTTAGTGTAGTGATATTTTAAACTTTTCTTTTAAGGTTTTTTTTTTTTTTTTTTTTGAAGCGTTTCCTTTGTTACTGTTGTGATATTTGTAAATAATTTTTTTAAAAAAAAACTTTCCTGTGTTAGTGTTGTGATATTTGTAACTTTGTAAGAAATATTTCTTTTAAAAAAGAAGTTGGACTTTTTTTTTTTTTCAGTTCCCCCGTTGTCCTTTTGTCTGTTGGAAGTATGTGCAGATCAGGATTCACACTAATGTGGCTTATCTTTTTTTTTTCTTTTTTTTTTCTAATAATCCACTCACTTTCCTACAATCAAATATAACTTATATTTGAGCTTGGACCAGGGATTTTTGTTCTGACGAAAGGTAATGATTTGTTTACCTTTCATCTGCATACGCTGCACACTGAAAAAAGAACACACACACACACACACACACACACACACACACACACATGCACACAAATCACTCATTACTTACAAAATGGTGACTGTGTACAAGACGATGTTTTAATCTGACAAACCAGTCTTCACTTCGAAGTGGAGATGTTGCTTTTGTGTTTAGATAGTTAAAGCACGTAGGTCATTTCATAGAAAATATATTAGTCATGTACTAAACGTGGAAAAAGCAGAAGAAAATATATTAGCCATGTACAGTGCACAGCCACTCATAAAAGAGCTGAACATTGAAAAACAGAAGAAAATGAAAATGACTGGAAGTGGACAGCACACTGGAGATGATGCTGGCACCAGGAGGGGGGGGGGGGGGGGGGGGGGGGGGAGGGGGGCTGACAAGCTCCGAGAGGTCTTAGAACAGAGGAGGTCTTTTCGAAAAAAAAAAAAAAGCTGTTCAAGATGGAAACTTATATGGGTTAAGGATGACGAAAAAAAAGGGTTTTTTGTTGTTTTTTTTTTTGTTTGTTTGTTTGTTTTCTTTTAATGAATGATTCTCAATTTCGAAACAAAAATCACAAATTACAACTAAGAAGTGCAAAACAAATAGGTGAGGTAATAAGAAAATGATAGCAACAAGAAAAACATAACCATCATGGTCATCATTGTAGTGTCTAAGGCTATGACTACGGAATGGTTTGCTGGGGATTGTATGCGAACTCAGGACAAACAAAGTTCTGGCAATAAACATGCTGAACACAGTATTTAGAGAGGAACTGGATGATTATATTGTGGACACTTGTATACATCTATGCGTGGAGGCTCGCTTCCGCTCAAATCTCATAATTGCACCCAAAGCATGCTGGGAAGTTACAGACCAGTCGAGGTCTCGCATGCAAGAACGAGAGCACACAAACAGCGAAAGTAAAAGTGCATGTTCGATAATGAGATTATGATAGATACAACAATCATCATCATAATGATCATGACTGTCATCTTTGTGATTACCAGCATCATCACCATGGTACAACTGTGATTACTAACACTGCTATTACCACCACCACTAGCACCGCCAATACTGCTACTACTACTAAAATGATATAATCGTTTCAGTCCCTTTATGAGCATTATTATGTACTTCTTTGTCTAATCACAGACATGTAATTATAAGCATAGTAATAACCTTAAAAGACCCCCCCCCCCCAAAAAAAAAAAAAAAGAAAAAAAAAAGAAAATTGCTAGAAAGTTTAATGATAAATACAAAAGAACAGAATGATGAAATTCAGGTGTTTTTTTTTTTTTTTTCTCCCTTTTTTGGGGATGGGGGTGGGGGTAACCATTGCTGCTCTTCCACATCAAGTGGGAATCAAGTGTTTGACAACAGTGCCAAACAGTCTTGCAAAAGTTTCCATCGTTCACTTTATGTCACATAAGGTGGAGGTTTAGTTTGAGCTCGTGGGACACAATAAGTGAACGTGAACAGGCCCGACACCAAAGAACCCTTGGAAATTTGGAAAGATGGATCTGTTTGCAGAATAGAAGAGGAAAAAAAAAAAAAAAGAAGAAAGAGAAATAAATTTGAAAAGGATATGAAAATAAGCTGTGAAATACTAAGCTGTCATATGTCAGCGACAAACAGTGTGTGTGTGTGTGTGTGTATGTGTGTGTGTGTGTGTGTGTGTGTGTGTGTGTGTGTGTGTGTGTGTGTGTGTGTGTGTTTTGTGTGTGTGTGTGTGTGTATGTGTGTGTATGTTTGTGTGTGTGTTTGTGTGTATGTGTGTGTGTGTGTGTGTGTGTGTTTGGGGGTGGTTAGCTTCTGTCTGCGGTCATTATTGGTTTTAAAACTTTCTTGACGTTAGTGTTGTTGGGTCAGGTTGGTTGGTTTGGGGGTTCGGGGCTTGATGGTTTCGGAGGATGCTTCACCTTTTGGGGGATGTGCAACATTGCCGGGTGAAAGCTGCCCAGACCTTTGACCAATGACAGGTGGAAGCTGCCCTGACCTTTGAACAATGCCAGGTGAAAGGTGCCCTGACCTTGAAACAATGCCAGGTGAAAGGTGCCCTGACCTTTGAACAATGCCAGGTGAACGGTGCCCTGACTGGCTCTGAACAATGCCAGGTGAACGGTGCCCTGACTGGCTCTGAACAATGCCAGGTGAAAGGTGCCCTGACTGGCTCTGAACAATGCCAGTGAAAGGTGCCCTGACTGGCTCTGAACAAAGCCAGGTGAAAGGTGCCCTGACTGGCTCTGAACAATGCCGGGTGAAGGTGCCCTGACTGGCTCTGAACAATGCCGGGTGAAAGGTGCCCTGACTGGCTCTGAACAATGCCGGGTGAAAGGTGCCCTGACTGGCTCTGAACAATGCTGGGTGAAAGGTGCCCTGACTGGCTCTGAACAATGCTGGGTGAAAGGTGCCCTGACCTTTGAACAATGCCGGGTGAAAGGTGCCCTGACTGGCTCTGAACAATGCCAGGTGAAAGGTGCCCTGACTGGCTCTGAACAATGCCAGGTGAAAGGTGCCCTGACTGGCACAGAACAATGTGGGGTGAAAGGTGCCCTGACTGGCTCAGAACAATGTGGGGTGAAAGGTGCCCTGACTGGCTCTGAACAATGCCAGGTGAAAGGTGCCCTGACTGGCTCTGAACAATGCCAGGTGAAAGGTGCCCTGACTGGCTCTGAACAATGCTGGGTGAAAGGTGCCCTGACTGGTTCTGAACAATGCTGGGTGAAAGGTGCCCTGACCTTTGAACAATGCCAGGTGAAAGGTGCCCTGACCTTTGAACAATGCCAGGTGAAAGGTGCCCTGACCTTGAACAATGCCGGGTGAAAGGTGCCCTGCCTGGCTCTGAACAATGTGGGGTGAAAGGTGCCCTGAATGGCTCTGAACAATGCCAGGTGAAAGGTGCCCTGAATGGCTCTGAACAATGCCAGGTGAAAGGTGCCCTGACCTTTGAACAATGCCAGGTGAAAGGTGCCCTGAATGGCTCTGAACAATGACAGGTGAAAGCTGCCCTGACTGGCTTTGATCCAAGAAATCGGGTTTCTGAATCTGGATTCAGATTCGATGAAATTGTCTGGTTTCAAATACATCCGTTTAGTACAGTGACGCATTTGACCTTTGATATATATATATATACTTTTTTTTCCTCTGAACACATCCTAAGCTTAACGCTTCAAAGAATCCAGTCTACAGGAGTCCTGGTTCTGTTCAAATCAGAAACTTTGGTAAATCTAGCCTGGCTGAGTCCCTACAATTGCACACAGTAGGTCTGACCCGTGTGTTTGTGTGATTATGTACGTGCGTACCTGTTTGTCAGTGCAAGTGCTTTACCTGAGGCCTTGTTTGGTTTGGGATTTCAGGATTCTTCAAGATTCTGCGTGGTACGGACGAGTGTGGCATCGAGTCGCAGGTGGTGGCTGGAGTGCCGAAGGTCTAAGCTATGCCTGATATTCTTGACCTCTGTCCACACCCCCCACCCCCTCTCCAACCTCACCATCACACAGACACTCTTGCATGCACACACACACACACACACACACACACACACACACACAAAAACCTGACCAGCACTTGAGATTGGTGTATATATTCACATATATATACATATAGATTTTTTTTTTCTTTTTAATTTGTTTCTCCTGCAGTGAAGGCTGCAGTGGACTGGGTTGCTTTTATTAACTGCGAGGTTTGGCTAGGTTATCTTCCATTAGGTGATGGCAGAGAGACTGTGGAAAGAAACGACAGACAGTGCTAGGTTATCTTCCACTAGGTGATGGCAGACAGACTATGGAAAGAAACAACAGAGACAGTGCCGGGTGAAAGCTGCCCCGACTGGCTGTTATCCACGAAATCTGGTTTCTGAATCCAGATCCAGATTCAGTGAAACCGTCTTGTTCTCACAGTGACACATTTGTCCCTGTGGTTTTTCTTCTAAACACGGCCTAAGCTGAGCCTTGAAAGCCTGCAGCCTGTAGTGGTGCTATCATGTCTGGCATTCCAGCTGCTCCCCAAGAGACACTTGCCATTATCTGGCAGACTCTCGCGGGGAGAGGAGCCAAAGAAACCCGTACTGGGCAATCTTCTAGCCTCTCGTGTGTGTAGGAAATGCAGCTTCGATCTCAGGATGCCGTCGATATCATGGAACCAAATGTCTGGGTTAAGGTGGTGGTGTGCTTGCCGTTGAAGAAAGGTTGATACTTAACACAGGCACTCGCTTCTAGTCACACCCACAGACGTGGGTGCTTGCTGCAACATACACATGCGTGCGCTCTCAAATGTACACATACAGAGACGCACGCACACGCACGCACACACGCACGCACACACACACACACACACACACACACACACACACACACACACACACACACACACATACACACACACATTAACTGTTGTGCTATCTGATATGTTGTTAGTTCCATATACAGAGAAATAAAGTGGAAGGCAATTTGCTGAAAAGAACAACCATCAGTTATCTTTTATTTCGATTTTATTTTGACTTGTATGTATATTTAGCTCCCCCCGCTTCCCCGCCCCCCCGCCCCCCCACCCCTCCCTGTTGATAGGAGTATGTATCCTTCCTTCACTTGCCCTATGTCATTACGCCATCGAACTTTTTCCTTTGGATGCCGCTGTGGAGCTTGTGAGAGTGGAAATCTCTTTGCTTCATCTTGATACTGCTGTCGTTTGCCCTTTTTATGAAGGGTGTATTTTCAGTCACCTCTTTTCTTCTTTTTTATATTTTTTTTCCTTTTTGGTCCACATCAAAGGCAGGTGAATTTTTGAAAGAAAAGGAGATGAGGGTGGATGGAAATGGCCACGAGCGCTATTCTCACAATGAGAACAAAGTGAGCTGGGGAGCTTCTGGTGAAGGGCCTAGGTTCACAGGCAGGCTTAAAGTGCACAGCAAACCAACAGGTCAAAACTGCTTTCCACAGTGACCCCAAAAATGAACACAATAAGTCCAGCTTTTATAAACTTTTTTTGTTTGTTGTTTTGTTTTTGTTTGTTCATTTTTTTTTTTTTTATTTTTTTTACGCTTTCTATGTTTTTGTGAAACTTTAAATCGCCTCAGGGCATATCCAACAAGACAGCCAACTGACAGTTCAAAACTGTGTTTCACAGTGACCCAGAAAATAAACACAGCATAAGTCCAGCTTTTATAGTGTTTTTTTTTTTTTTTTTTTTCTACACTTCTTTGTTTTTGTGAAACTTAAAATCGCATTAGGGCATATCAAGGAATATGGTAAGTGATTTATCTGAAAACAAACGAACACTTGCTGATTTCTGGTTGACAGGGTGTTGCTTTTTGGAAGTTGTGACCTGAGCAGCTGATATTCTGAAGCACTCCATGTGCGGGCGGCATCAGTTCTGGCATTGGTAATATGGGCCAGGCTGTGTCTTTGAGCAGCAGCCATGGTCATTGTCTACACCGCTGACTACATTCATCATGCAATGTCTTCATCAGTCAGTGTCTGCACAGCTCACTGCATTCATCATGCAATGTCTTCATCAGTCAGTGTCATTGTCTACACAGCTCCTTGCATTCATCATGCAATGTCTTCACGTGTCGGTGTCTGTGTCGTCACAATTCGCAGTGTGTACTTCACTCCATAACACGCTCGTCACACTTCGTTCACCTGCCTGTGCTCAGAAAGGGTCCCAGGGAGGTTTTCAGTGTGTAAGACAAACAGGTGTGCGTGTAACGCAGTGAACGAACATGGAGGTTTTCAGTGTGTAACAAGGGAAACAGGTGTGCGTATAACGCAGTGAAACGAACATGGAGGTTTTCAGTGTGTAAGGCAAACAGGTGTGCGTGTAACGCAGTGAAACAAACATGGAGGTTTTCAGTGTGTAAGGCAAACAGGTGTGCGTGTAACGCAGTGAAACGAACATGGAGGTTTTCAGTGTGTAAGGCAAACAGGTGTGCGTGTAACACATTGAAACGAACATGCCTGAGATTGGAAGGAAGGAGGAAGCCGATTGATCTTAAAATACATGAGTACGCCTTACGAGTGCAAGCGCTCTGGCAAATTACATCACCTCATCTCCTTTGTTCTTTGCGGTTCTCTGCCCAGCCTTGCTAGTGGCAAACAAGGTTCCTTGTTTTTTTCTTATTTCTGGAATTTTCTTTCTTTCTTTTTTTTTTTTTTTTTTTTTTTTTTTTTTTTTTTTTAACAGCCTCAGTTTAGTTTAGAACTGATCTAGGTCCTAGGTTCAAGCCTTTTTTCTTTTCTCGTCGTCATTCCCGATGCTGTATGTCATGGTGTCACACCAGCCTTGACCTTTCTCAATGTGTTAGAGTGTGTAGTGTGGCTGCTGATGCTTTGTGTAGGTTTGTAATTTGTTACTTGAATTATTACTGTATGTCATTTTGTAATCTGAGTTTTCTTGCTTATTTTGGAACTTGTTTCGGTTAGTTTTTTTTTTCGGAGCATATGTATGTGTGTGTGTTTGTGTTGTCATTTTTTGTTGTTGTTTCTTTGATAGAATTAGAACCAATTGGAAATATGAGGGTAAGGATTGGATGCAGGATATGGGGCGATCATGAAGTAGATCATCAGAAGGCGAACGGTGTAGTGTTTGAGCCGCACAGATGTGATCGTTTGGATTTATTGCATATGCATCTGGTATGAATCTCTCCGTTCTCTTCTTTATCTCTCTGCTTCTGTGTGTCTGTCTGCGTCGCTTGTCAGCTTTGTCTCTCCGACTTCTCATCCGTGCCTCTCTCTCTCTCTCTCTCTCTCTCTCTCTCTCTCTCTCGCTCTCTCTTTTGCTCTCGCTCTCTCTTTGCCTCGGTTCGTTTTCCTTTCCTTTTTTTTTTTTTCCTTTTTTTTTTTTTTTTTTTTAATTACCCTGAGTTGTCAGTAAAGTTATTTTACACCAACCGTGTCAGTTTCCTGTTCAGCCTTACCAGTCGAGCTGAATCACGGATGACAAATACATTGAACACAAAGGAAGCCTAAAAGTCCTTGTTTGAAACCAAATCATCTTTTGCAGTTTTTTCTTTTTCTTTCTTTTTTTTTTTGTTGAAATGGAATCTCCATGTGTAAGCAATAAACTTTATTTTGTAAAAAAAATAAATGAAATAAAAGTTCAAATACAGTCTCAGTGTTTTGATGCTTGTTAGTGTACCAGTGTGTACTTTCACTGCCATGTGACTTTGGTTCATGGCTTGGTGAGAATGAGTCATGTTTATGAGAAAGAAAGAAAGAAAAAAAAAAAAATTTGTACAGACTGTGTGGTGGTCGATACCTGCCTATCATTTTGTTGTAGTTTGGTGTGTGTGTGTTTTTTTTTTTTTTTTTTTTTTACAGAAATATGCAATAATGTTTACACACATCCACATACAGAGAAGCTTCAGATAGAGGAATAAGCAAGTTCACACACTCGGACACACACACACACACACACACACATGCATGCATGTATGCACACACACACACACACACTCGCATGCATGCATGCACAAACACACTCACAGAGACTCGTACACACACATGCACGCATGTATGCACACACACACACACACACACAAACACACACGCACGCATGCATACACAAACACACACACACACAGACTCGTACACACACGCATGCACACACACATACATGTGCACACATACACACACGCGCACATACATACACACACACACACATACCCCCACACGCATACACACACATGCTCATATACACACGCACTAATTTTCGCTTTGTCAAGTGTAGGGTTTTAGAGTGGCACGTACGTATTCCCACACACGCATGCACATACACACATACGCAAGCTCTAATTGTTGCTTTGTCAAGTGTAGGGGGTTAGAGTGGCCTCTGGCACTCTAAGACACGCTCAGATGAGGATCACAAGGAGGAGAAAGCTTCATTCTCCGTGTTCTTGCGTCTGAGAGATGGCAGAAAGTACATAAAATGATTCAATGACTTAACATAAAGCAGAAGGTGGGAGGGAGTGGAGGGGGGGGGGGGGTAAGTACAACTAGCTAACCGACCGCAAAAGAAATATGTCCAATAGCACCCCTAGTCTTCCTGTTCCAAAAACCTACCAAATAGCTGATCGGGGGCGGGGTGTTGGGAGGGGGGGGGGGGGGTGTCAGGCTGTAGATTGTTCCAAATTTATCACAACAGAAAACGCATCCAAGCAAGGCAAAAGAACGAAAGAAAAGAGAGATTCTGAAAGACTATGAAAAGAGTGAGAACAGGAAAATGGCCTAGAGCGATATGACAAAACACACACACACACACACACACACACACAGAGTGGGAAAGAGAACACATACACACACACACACACACACACACACACACACACACACAGAGTGGGAAAGAGAAAGCAGAGCACAGGAAGCAATCAACTTTTAAGTAGTTACAAGGCAAGCCACCAGAAGAGACTCTGCACTGCTACCGAGCATTCAGTGGCATTCTCTCGGAGCCTAGTTCCCAGCCTGCGTGCGCAGTGCAGCAGCTGCTAAGCTACCTGTTGACGACCATAAGCGCTCCGTCACAGAGCCAGTGTGTGTGTGTGTGTGTGTGTGTGTGTGTGTATGTGTGTGTGCCACCACGTCCACCCTTCCTTTGGACAGAGCCGGTGAAATCAGTGCTGGCCACCACAACACAAACTGTCCAAGGGCATAGACATGGAGGGGGAACAATTGTGGCCACCCACACAAAAACTGTCCAGGGGCACAGACATGGAGGGGGAACATTATAGACATACATACATATATACATACATGCATAGGATTTTCTTTTTCAGTTGATGAAGATGATGCCAGGAAGTTCAGGTCTAGTCTCAGACTGCATGTCGGCGCTGCACTGTACACTGGACCCCCATAGTGCCTCCCACAGTCGGCCAGGCCAGGCCATGTTACACTGCACTGTACACTGGACTCTCATAGTGCCTCCCACAGTCGGCCAGGCCAGGCCATGTTACACTGCACTATACACTGGACCCCATAGTGCCTCCCACAGTCGGCCAGGCCAGGCCATGTTACACTGCACTGAACACTGGACTCTCATAGTGCCTCCCACAGTCGGCCAGGCCAGGCCATGTTACACTGCACTGAACACTGGACTCTCATAGTGCCTCCCACAGTCGGCCAGGCCAGGACATGTTACACTGCACTGAACACTGGACTCTCATAGTGCCTCTCACAGTCGGCCAGGCCAGGACATGTTACACTGCACTGAACACTGGACTCTCATAGTGCCTCTCACAGTCGGCCAGGCCAGGACATGTTACACCGCACTGAACACTGGACTCTCATAGTGCCTCCCACAGTCGGCCAGGCCAGGACATGTTACACCGCACTGAACACTGGACTCTCATAGTGCCTCCCACAGTCGGCCAGGCCAGGACATGTTACACTGCACTGAACACTGGACTCTCATAGTGCCTCTCACAGTCGGCCAGGCCAGGACATGCAGACGCTGGCAGCATTAGAGCAGTACTCTCATGAGAGGTGCATCCTTGAAGGTGGATTGACTGGCTGGTTTCCTGGTGATGATGAATGGATTGACTGGCTGGTTTCCTGGTGATGATGAATGGATTGACTGGCTGGTTTCCAGGTGATGATGAATATATCACATCAAGCCAGTATGAATGTCGTTCTCCAAACACAACCCCCCCGCCCCCTCCTCCACACACATACGTGTGCGTGCGTGCGCGGGCACACACGCACACACACATACACACACCACCACCACCACCACCACCATCAAGTTTCTGTCAATCTGTGAAGAAATCTCACAATTCTCCATCTATGGTCTATGGGAAACAATCATATTAAATGCTTAGATGCATCTCCGGGTATAACAATAAAAAGAAAGCCTACCTTTTTCTTTCTTTTATCGGTTGCTAGTTAATGGAAAGAGTTTGATTTCTCATCGTAGAGATGACCGTTTGGACCCAAACAAAAGCCAACCTGGTCTGCAAATGGAAATTTCCAAACTTCACTCATCTGGATTTCCCGGCTCGGCAGCATGACCGGAATGCAAAGGCACATGCCTGTTTATTAAAGTTTAAGGCAAGACCAACATCCCCCCCCCCCCCCCCCACTTCGGCCCGCTTCCAGACCAGAGACAAACACTTAGTAGGCATGGATCACCTCTGCCACGAACATGGTTGCGGCCCCTTTACCTGTTGGCTTCTTATAGACCCCTGGCGCGATGGGGCACAAACGACTGAACCGTCAATGTTGACGCAAACTCACCGTGAGTGTGGACGTGGAGAGGAGGTGGAGATCGTGGTCGCTACGTGAGGGTGGCGTGATGGGCCACAGGCTGATTTCTGGTGATGGCTCAGCATGTCGAAGGTGGTGTTCTGCAGCAACCTCCTGGTCTGGGACTCCACGGCAGTGCCTCCACTCTCCCTTCTTCGTCTGTCCCAGCCTCAGCCTGGCCCTGAACACCCAGCGGCAGTGCTGGTCAGGAGGTTAGAGCAGCTCTCTAAGAGACACAGCCATGACCTGGGGCCACATGCCACTGCAGGATTCGGGTCTACCCTTCCCCATTCTAGCCCACAGCGGATTGAACTTGGGTGGGAGCCGACCAGGGCACTCCGACCATGGAGATCAATGATGGTGACGCTGCTTCAGCCCAATACCTCTTAGCTAGCCAGTCCCAGACATAAGGCACTGCAGGAAGCACCCTGCTGCACACTGTAAGAAGCAGCTGCTGGACACGCTCTTCAAGCTGAGCTTTCCCTGTTCGTCGTGCTGAAACTGTAGCCGTTCAGAGCCAGGGCACGTCATGGTCCTGCTCTGCAGCAGAACGCGGGTCGCACAGGCCACACCTCTGCTGCTCTCTCCTCCGTGAACTGTGAAACTGCCTTGGACTCTGGTACAGGCTGACACTGTCCGCCTTCAGTTGTCTGAACACAGATCGCTCTGACAGACAGGCAGCACTGACAGACAGACAGAACTGACAGACAGACAGACCTTACTGACAGACAGTGTGACGTGACGCTTGACAACGCCATCCTATCAGTCCCACTAAAACACCAAACCAAAAATAGATTTCAAATCTATGCCCACTCTCCCCTCTCAAACACCCCCCCCCCCACTCTTTCTTGCTTGGGACAGTGCGAAAGGCCCAACTGACACGATCAGTGACACAGGAAAAAAATTGCGTCACGGCAAATACGTGCCGCCTTTCGTTCTTAGCAGCCTACCTACCTCCCTTCCCCCCTCCCAACCTTCCCTCCCCATGCTGTACGATACAACGCAGCGTGGGAGGCGTTCTAACAACAGCCCGTCTCACCCCCCCCCCCCCCCTCTCTCTACCCCCGCGACACCAAGGCATGTGCCGACACAAAGGCATGTGCCGCGCTCTCCACCACCACCACCTCACCCCCCCCCCCCCCCCCTTTCATCCCTACCGCCCCGTCCTCGCAGGCACCTGCACGTGCTCGCGAACACCTATGCGGACGCATAAATTAGCTGAGGCTTAACAGTCAGCTGCACGGATGCATAAATTATTCCGTGCCGATTAGGTTCAAACAATTTCCGAGGCGATTGGTGACTAGACTAAATCCCTCCCCCTCTCCCCCCTGATCAGTGAATGACAGGTCATCTCAATGTGATTCGGCAAGAGAGATTCATAAAACTAGGCACACACCGGCTCAGCTTCACTGACCCTCAGGACTGCCTGTAGACAAGAGCAGAGGAAGACAAAGGGACAGAGGCCTAGGAAACTCTTGGTAACTCCTTGATCTCAAGTCATTCCCTGTTCATTCCCAGGAAAGTGAGTTGGAACTCTGTTTTACATTTTTGAATATGATCTATGTATTGATTTTATGTATGCTGTGTGTGTTAGCATTGTAACTTTGTACAAATGCTTAGCAACATTTATCAAACTGATGAAGGATTATCTTGTGTAGTAGTTTGCTTGCCATCATATGGCAAACGCTCTCTCCAGTGGTTTTGATTCTTTGTTAACAATCTGACCACTATTCTTTGTGTGCACCCTGACTTTGTCAGTGTGCAACTCTGTCTGTTAAGATAATAATTCAATGATTAATTTTGATCATGAAAACAGTATGCCTGTGTTAGGTAAAAACTGCTACTCTGATTTATAAATACTGGTGATTATTGGAATGATTTGTAGTGTATGACTCGCTCTAAGTCTACACCACATGTGTACTTGGACTAAGCATAGCCCAAGTCAGTGTGATTTGATTCATATGAAACAGGGAAGAGTTGTTTAACTAAAAACTGTAACATTGTATTACTGTCCCTACCCTTTTGTGAGCTTAACTTAGCCATTAAACAAAAGTGGAGGTTAATAGTTATAGCAGAAACTCTACCATAGAGAAAACTTTGCTGGCTGAGTCTCACAACCCTTCTGAAAGACAGAGGAAAAGGGTAAATGTGTGCACTCGTCAGACCAGCCACCAGATTCTCATCTACAGATCAAGTTCTCTTTATCGCAGAACTGGGATCCTGGTCACGCTACACATTGCGACTGAACCAGGAGCTGGGACTTCGCCAGAAACCAGGGCGACACCAGACAACAGATCTACACCAGTGGGGCAGTCACCAGCCACAGGAGAGAACAACTGTCTTCTCCGAAGCAAAGCTAAGTTTGCTTACCACCTGGACTCAAACCCATCAGACCCTTACCCTCACTTTATGATGAAACAGTGTGAACCTGTCTAAGGTATTAGCAAGCAAGGTGGATGTATAATAACCATATACATTCAGTGTAACTTAGACAGAACCCCTGTATGCCAACTTAGCTTGCTGCACAGAGTGCAAGCGAGTAAAGTAGGAGTGAGGAAGGACCCCTCATTGTGGTAGTCCAATGAGAGCTGAAACACAGCCTATGGAATTGTCACGCCATCTCTTATCTATGTATAAGTAATAAAAGTTAATGTGTGAAAGTGCACTTAACTTGTGTCAGTTCCCTGTTGTTCAATCGAATGTTGAATGTTTGAACTCTCTCTTCAATTCTGTATCTCGGAGCTATCAGTACTTATAATTAATAGTACAGGCCTAAGGAAAATTATCTCGGAGCCATTCTCCCGTATTTTATCAACACCCGGAACAAATAAAAATTTCTTCGATGACTAGTACCGGAAAGTTGCTCCTTCCACCACTAGTAAGAGAGAGGGTGTAGGTGAAATGTAAGATAATTCTCATCGAGAAATTATTCTAAGTCCTTCCCCTAGAGGACCCACCAACCACTCATATCCATCTCGTCACAGACAGACAGACCTCACTGACAGACAGACCTCACTGACAGACAGACAGACCTCACTGACAGACAGACCTCACTGACAGACCTCACTGACAGACAGACCTCACTGACAGACCTCACAGACAGACAGACCTCACTGACAGACAGACAGACCCCACTGACAGACGGACCTCACTGACAGACAGACAGACCTCACTGACAGACAGACTCACTGACAGACAGACCTCACTGACAGACAGACAAACCTCACTGACAGACAGACCTCACTGACAGAGAGACCTCACTGACAGACCTCACAGACAGACAGACCTCACTGACAGACAGACCTCACTGACAGACAGACAGACCTCACTGACAGACAGACCTCACTGACAGAGAGACAGACCTCACTGACAGACAGACAGACCTCACTGACAGAGAGACAGACCTCACTGACAGAGAGACAGACTTCACTGACAGACAGACAGACCTCACTGACAGACAGACAGACAGACTCACTGACAGAGAGACCTCACTGACAGAGAGACAGACCTAACTGACAGATAAACAGACCTCACTGACAGACAGACACAGACCTCACTGACAGACAGACAGACCTCAGACAGACAGACCTCACTGACAGACAGACAGACCTCACTGACAGACAGACAGACCTCACTGACAGACAGACAGACCTCACTGACAGACAGACAGACCTCACTGACAGACAGACAGACCTCACTGACAGACAGACCTCACTGACAGACCTCACAGACAGACAGACCTCACAGACAGACCTCACAGACAGACAGACCTCACTGACAGACAGACAGACCTCACAGACAGACAGACCTCACTGACAGACAGACCTCACAGACAGACAGACCTCACTGACTGACAGACCTCACTGACAGACAGACCTCACTGACAGACAGACCTCACTGACAGACAGACAGACCTCACTAATACACAGACAGACCTCACTGACAGACAGACCTCACTGACCTCACCAGTACACAGACAGACCTCACTGACAGACAGACCTCACCAATACAAAGACAGACCTCACCAGTACACAGACAGACCACACGATAGTCCAGGCAGACTGTAATCGTATTCTGCACTGCATTTCAGCACTCCTTCATTACTGCGTATGGGAACTGAATATCAACTTGTGTAGGAGAAAAGATCAAATCAATTCGATCTCAACACACTTAGAAAAAGATAGTTTTCGGCTTGCTAACGCTATACAGTTGATGTACAGTAGATAGAATCAAATGTA
>JADBJO010006341.1:50000-60000 GCA_016801955.1 Conus betulinus | reverse complement strand
CACGAGAGTGTGGATTGTCAGGACCTAGAACTTATGGCAAGGTGCTGTATAAATGCTCCGTTGTTATTGTTACTATAGAAAGAAAGTACTAGTACTACTATTGCTACTACTACTACTACACACACACACACACACACACACACACACGCACATCTGGTGATCACGTGTGTGTGTGTGTGTGTGTGTGTGTGTGTGTGTGTGTGTGTGAGGGGGGGGGGGGTCAGGCAGGTAAAGCTTAGGCCAGTGAACCTTGTCAGTCCGCACATCCCTGGGAAGTTGCAGTCTGTCACGGAGAGGCTCCTTTTTTATCATTATTATGAACACTTCTATAGCGCCTGTCCTCGGTTACAATCCACACTTGTTTACACAACGGGCTGCCCCACCTGGGTAGTGCCCACTGGAGAGCTGCCAGCTGGCGCTTCATTCAGTCGTTTTCCTCGTGTCATCCAGTCAACATCGTTCACTCAGTTTGCCTTATTTCTTCATTCTTCCCATTTCTCACGCAGGGTGCATGCAATGTGTAACGTGTCATCCCTACCAACGGCCAAACTGGCATGCTCTTCCCACAAAGTTGGTGATGGGATATTACGTGTATGTCAGATGTTATGCGTGCGTTCACATCACACACGGGACCTCGGTTTTATAGTCTCACTCGAAGGACTGTATGGGGAATGAAGTCAGAACCAGTGTGAACTCCTTGGGAAAAAATCTCCTTGTATCAAAACGGCCCGGCGGAGATTCGAGCCCGCAAACCCCAGGATCACCAAGATTACGAGTCTGGCGCTCCAGCACTGAGCTATTCCGGCTCCAGTACCTTCACATGGGGCCGGTGTCCCCCTTGGGCCTGTCCGCCTTCTCCTTGAGGTCTGCCCCTCCTCTGCGTGAGGTCCTCCTTGCTCCTCTCCAGCTCCTCGAGTTGGTGATCGAGGTTGACCACGTCTGCCCACAGCCCGTCCGGCTCCTTCTTCTTGGCCACGTCGTCTTCATGGAGGGTGTGGGAGAGAGAGAGAGAGAGAGAGAGAGAGAGAGACAGAGAGGGAGAGAGAGAGAGAGAAAGACAAGACAAGACAAGACAAAATTATTTATTTACGAGGACAATAGATATGCACTGATGTTTTTTTTTTTTTCACATCCAGTCCTCGTCCTGAGTAGTGTCAGAGAGAGAGAGAGAGAGAGAGAGAGAGAGAGAGAGAGAGAGAGAGAGAGAGAGAGAGAGAGAGAACGGAGGGGGGAGAGACAGGGGAGAGTGGGGGGAAAGAGAGAGGGGAGAGAGAGAGAGAGGAAGGAGGAAAGAGAGGAGAGAGAGATGGAGAAGGCGGAGAACGGGGGAGAGAGAGGGGGGATATGGGGGAGAGAGAGAGAGGGGGAAGATAGATAGAGAGGGAAAGGAGGGAAGAGAGAGAGAGGGGGGGGGAAGAGTGAGAGAAATGGGGGAGAGGGGGGAGTAGGGGAGAGAGAGAGAGAGAGAGAGAGAGAAAGGAGGGAGAGGGGGTGAGGGAGAGAACAGGGGAGGGGGGGATGAGAGAGGGTGAGAGAGAGAGATAGAGAGGGGGGGGGGAGAGAACGGGGGGAGAAGAGAGAGAGAGAGAGAGAGAGAGAGAGAGAGAGAGAGAGAGAGAGCATATTTAAGTAAATAAATGTACTCTACATGATAAGTCGTGTGTGTGTGTGTGTGTGTGTGCGCGCGCACACACACACACACACACACAGGTCATGCACGCACGCATAGAGAGAGAGAGAGAGAGAGAGAGAGAGAGAGAGAGAGAGAGAGAGAGAGAGAGAGAGACAAGGGCAGGAGGGAAATCCATATACTCTCCCTTCTCTGTTCATTTGCATGTGGCCAGTGCCAAAGGTCATATGTTGGAATTTCTGGTAAATATTCGCGTGCCATGTACAGTGTTTTGGGGCATGTGTTCATTCTATTGCAGTCGGCTTGACCTAAAAAATAATCCTAAGTTAGGAAAGAGACTGATGGCACACGCCTGCACGCACGCTCGCAGGCTCGCTCGTTCACACACACACACACACACACACACACACACACACACACACACACACACGCATGCACGCACGCACGCACGCACGCACACACGCACGCACGCACGTACGCACACACACACACACACACACACACACACACACACACACACACACACACACACACACACACACACACACACACACACACACACACACACACACACACACACACACACTAAAAGATAGCACGTTAGAAAAAGCTTAAACTGCAAGTAAAAAGAAAATCAGACGAAGGTGAACGTAGATCCAGAGAGTGTTCACTGAACCGGAATAATTATCCATCTTTTAATGAAGTATCTGTCTTGATGTACGCCCCTTTCTGATGTGTACACCAACACATCCAACAAAAACTCACAAGGCACAGAGACTCACGTCAGAGGAAAGCGAGAGTCACCTGAGAAGAATGAAAAACTCACCTGAGAAGAAAGAAAAAACTCACCTGAGAAGAAAGAAAAAACTCACCTGAGAAGTAAAAAAAAAGTCACCTGAGAAGAAAGGAAAAACTCACCTGAGAAGAAAGGAAAAACTCACCTGAGAAGAAAGAAAAAACTCACCTGAAAGGGAAGAGAAACGTCACCTGAAAATAAAGAGAAAGTCATCAGAGAGGAACGAAAAAGTCGCTTGAAAAAAGAGAGGAAAGAGAAATGCATTAGAGAGGAAAGAGACAGTCACCTAAGAGGAAAGACAAATGCATTAGAGAGGTAAGAAAGCACATCAGAAAGAGACAGTCACCTGAGAGGAAAGAGAAACGCTTCAGACAGTCATTTGAGAGGAAAGAGAAATGCATTAGAGAGGAAAGAGAAATTCACCTGAGAGGAAGAGAAATGCATTAGAGAGGAAAGAGACAGTCACCTGAGAGGAAAAAGAAATGCATCAGAGAGGATATAAGAAACTCCCCAGAGAAAACACAAACTTACCAGAGCGAAAGAGAAACTCTTCAGAAGAGAACAGAGAAAACCATCATGTATTAAAAGGAAAGATCAAACTCATCAGAGAGGAAACCAAAACTCATCAGAGAGGAAAGAGGCAGTCACCTCGAGAGGAAAGACAAATGCATTAGAGAGGAAAGAGAAACTCATCAGAGAGGAAAGACAAAACTCATTACAGAGGAAACAGAAACTCATTACAGAGGAAACAGACAAAGCATCAGGGAGGAATATCAAAAAACTCCCCAGATAGAAAACAGAAACTCACCAGAGCGGAAACAAAAACTCATCAAAGAAACAGAGAAAATCAGAGAGGAAAACAGAAACTCATCACAGAGGAAACACAAGAGGAAAGAAACTCATCACAGAGGAAACAGAAACTCATCACAGAGGAAACAGAAAACTCATTACAAGGAAAACAGAACTCATCACAGGGGAAACAGAAAACTCATTACAAGGAAACAGAAAAAGGAACACAACTCATACAGAGGAAACAAAAAACTCATTACAGAGGAAACAGAAACTCATTACAGAGGAAACAAAAAACTCATTACAAGGAAAACAGAAACTCATTACAGAGGAAACAGAAAACTCATTACAGAGGAAACAGAAACTCATTACAAGGAAACAGAAACTCATCACACAGAGGAAACAGAAAACTCATCACAGAGGAAAACAGAAACTCTCATTACAAGGAAACAGAAACTCATCACAGAGGAAAACAAAACTCATCACAAGATAGGAAACCAAAACTCATCACAGAGGAAACCAAAACTCATCACAAGGAAACCAAAACTCATCACAAAGGAAACCAAAAAACTCATCACAAAGGAAACAAAAACTCATCACAGAGGAAACCAAAAACTCATCAGAGGGAAATCAAAACTCATTACAGAGGAAATCAAAACTCATTACAGAGGAAACAGACTCATCATGAGGAAACAGAAAAGGGAAACAGAAAGTCATTACAGAGGAAACAGAATCATCACAGAGGAAAACAGAGAACTCATTACAGGAAACAGAAACTCATTACAGAGGAAACAGAAACTCACACAGAGGAAACAGAAACTCATCACAGAGGAAACCAGAAAATCATAACAAGGAAAAAAGAAACTCATTACAGAGGAAACAGAAACTCATCACAGAGGAAACAGAAACTCATCACAGAGGAAAAACAGAAACTCATTACAGAGGAAACAGAAAACATCACACAGAGGAAACCAGGAAAACTCATTACAGGAAACAGAAAATCATCACAGAGGAAAAAGAAAACTCATCACAGAGGAAACAGAAACTCATCACAGAGGAAACAGAAACTCATTACAGAGGAAAAACAGAAACTCATCACAGAGGAAAACAGAAACTCATCACAGAGACAAAACACAAACTCATCACAGAGGAAACAGAAAACTCATCACAGAGGAAACAAGAAAACTCATCACAGAGGAAACACAAAAATCACACAGAGGAAAACAGAAAAAAACATCACAGAGGAAACAGAGGAAAAAAATTACAGGAAAAAGAAAACTCATCACAGAGGAAACAGAAACTCATCACAGAGAGGAAAAAAGAAACTCATCACAGAGGAAACACAAACTCATCACAGAGGAAACAGAAAAACTCATCACAGAGGGAAAACCAGGAAAGGGATTACAGGAAACAAAGAAACTCATCACAGAGGAAACACGAAACTCATCACAGAGGAAACAGAAAAAAGACAAAGAACTCATATTTAAAAAGAAACTCTCTCACAGAGGAGACAGGAGGAAAACAAGAAAAACTCATTACAGAGGAAACAGAAACTCATCACAGAGGAAACCAGGAACTCATCACAGAGGAAACAGAAACTCATCACAGAGAGAAACAGACAAACTCATCACAGAGGAAACAGAAATCATCACAGAGGAAACAGAAGAAAACTCATCACAGAGAGAAACAGAAACTCATCACAGAGGAAACAGGAAGATCACAGAGAAACAGATACTCATCACAGAGGAAAACAGAAACTCATCACAGGAGAACAGAAAGAGATATCACAGAGGAGAGGGAGACTCATCACAGAGGAGACCCAAACTCAGACGGAGGAGACAGGAACTCATTAGAGGAAAGAGAAACTCAGAGAGAGGAAACAGAAAATTTTTTACAGAGGGAAACAGAAACTCATTAAAAGGAAACAGAAAAGATCAGCAGAGGGAAACAGAAAAACTCATTACGGAGAGAAAAGACAGAAAACTCGATCAGAGAGGATACAAAAAATTCACCAGAATGGAAATGGTGAGGGAGATAAAAACAAAACAAAAAACAAAACACACACACAAAACACACTCTACACACACACACACCACAACACACACACACACACAAAAAAACACACCAACACACAAAACACACACACAAAACGAAAAAAAAGAAAAGGAAAGGAAAAGAGAAAGAAAGAGCAACGAAAGGAGGTGCAACGAGAAAGAGAAAAATGAAAAAAAAAAGAGAAAAAAGGGAAAAAAAGAGAAAAAGAAAAAAAAAAAAAAAAGAAAAGAAAAAAAGGAAAAGAAAAGAAACACTAGACTTACCTTGGGATGGTTGCCTCCTCCTGTTCAGGGCTTTCATGAACGGAAAGGTCATTCTCTGGGACAAGGACACGGATGCTTGTGTCCTTTAGGAGAAAAAGACAACAACAAAATAGATCAGAGAGAGAGGAGAGAGAAGAAGGAGAGAGAGAGGAGGAGAGAGAGAGGAGAGAGAGAGAGAGAGAGAGGAGCGAGAGAAGGGAGAGAGGAGAGAGAGCTGTTGTCCTTGGGGAGAGGAAGAGGAAATAATCTCTCTCTCTCTCTCAGGACACACAAGACACACAGAGAGAGAGAGAGAGAGGAAAGAGTAGATGAGGGGAGAGAGGAGAGCCTCCTGAACTCAACCGAGAGGACAGAGACGGACAGGACAGAGGAGAGAGCAGGAGACCTGAGAGGGAGAGAGAAAGGAGAGAGAGAGAGACGGGAGAGGACAAGAGAGAGGAGAACAGCTTTTTTACACCATGCCCTCAAGAAACAAAAAACAGTAACTAACAATATCCAAATGAACATATAAATGATACACAAAAAGGAAACAATGAACAAGCTTATAACGACGAAACATGATTACTATAAATATTACCTAGTTAACAAGGCTAGGTCACAATTAAGGAATAATGTACATTCGGAAGAGAGAGAGAGAGAGAGAGAGAGAGAGAGAGAGAGAGAGAGAGAGAGAGAGAGACCGAGAGAGAGAGAGAGAGAGAGAGAGAGAGAGAGAGTAGTCCTTTAGGTTTTCCTTCAGACAAGAAAGTTTTCACATGCTGGATGTGACCTGTAGAGTTCAGTTTTTAATCGAAAGAAAGCTCCGAGAAAGTCGGTTTCCTTTCATGTCTGGACCGGTGGATTTATCCACACAGATTTCAGGGTCAGCAAGGTACTGTTGAAGTTGTGAAAATTTTATACACACAGTTCTAGGACCTGAATTGAAAACTTCTTGTCACAAACAGAGAGAGAGAGAGAGGAGAGGGAAGGGTAGGGGGACATGGAAGAACTCACCCGAGAGGAAAGAGAGAGTCGACACACAGGGAAAAGACATTCACCTGAGAGGAAAACGAAAGTCTTCAAGAGGGGGTGGACAGTCAACAGAGAAGAAAGAGAGTAAACAGAGAGACGAGAGAAACCATCTAAGAGGAGGGTGAAAAAAAAATCAAGTTAATGGAAAGAAACTCACCACAGAGAGGGACAAGAAAGCCGTCAGAGAGGAACCAGAAAAGTAACCTGAGAGAAAAGAGACACTCACCTGATAAATCATCAGAGAAATCACCTGAGAAACCAGACACAGTCGTCAGGGAGGAAAGAGATAATCACCAGAGAAATAAGACACAGTCGTCAGAGAGGAAAAAAAACCAGTTACCAGAGAAATAAGACAGTCATCAGACAGGAAAGAGAAAGTCACCTGAGAAGTAAGACACAGTCATCAGAGAGGAAAGAGAAAGTCACCTGAGAAGTAAGACACAGTCATCAGAGAGGAAAGAGAAAGTCACCGTCAGAGAAGTAAGACCCAGTCGTCGTCAGAGAGGAAAGAGAAAAGTCACCGAGAAGAAGTAAGACACAGTCATCAGAGAGGAAAGAGAAAAGTCACCAGAGAAGTAAGACCACAGTCATCAGAGAGGAAAGAGAAAGTCACCAGAGTAAGACCCAGTCGTCAAGACCCAGTCATCAGAGAGGAAAGGGAAAAAGTCACCAGAGAAGTAAGAGCCAGTCGTCAGAGAGGAAAAGCAGAACAGAGAGGGTAAGGACAGACGCTTGCCTTAGCCAGCCCCCTCATGGTCGGTGATTCGAGAGAAAGCGAACGGTCATCCTTTGAAATACTCGGCTGCTCAGCTTCTTTGGGAGGACACACACACACACACACACACACACACACACACACACACACACAACACACACACACACACACGCGCGCAGAGCAGAGAGAGAGAGAGAGAGAGAGAGAGAGAGAGAGATGCGTGAACTCCCCCCCCCCACACACCACACACACACACACACACACACACACACACACGCACGCACGCACGCACGCACGCACACACATATCACGTCACATCATATCACACACATACATGAACACACATAAGTGCCAGGCTTTTGATATATATATATATATATATATATATATATATATATATATATATATATATATATATATATATATATATATATATATATATATATATATATATATTAAAACAAGTTTTTCACCTGAGTCTCGCTACCATTGGTTTCATGCTATTGCAATCTTCTGGCGAGTCCAGAAGATTGCAATAGCATGAAACCAATGGTAGCGAGACTCAGGTGAAAAACTTGTTTTAATATTCATAGCCCTACCCCAAGTGGTATTGAGCACTCTTACAGATCGGATATTCTTCACTGTGATATATATATATATATATATATATATATATATATATATATATATATATATATATATATATTGGGGGAAAGCGGCGACACTTGTGTATAACACTCTATGCATGTGGGAAGGATGGGGGAGGGGTGGGGGGAGCCTGGGGAAGGGGGAGGCGGGAAAAGGAGGGACGGGAGGGGGATAGTTATATGTATGTGTTTTCGATGAATGTGCGCATGTAATTGAAAATGTGTACGCTGGCATGTGTGTGTGTGTGTGTGTGTGTGTGTGTGTGTGTGTGTGTGTGTGTGTGTGTGTGTGTGTGTGTGTGTGTGTGTGTGTGTGTGAGAGAGAGAGAGAGAGAGAGAGGAGAGAGAGAGAGAGAAATACACAACCTCAATAATAATAGTGACACAACCTCACTAGGTCAATAAATACAGTGACACAACCTCACTAGGTCAATTGAAAACAGTGACACAACCTCACTAGGTCAATTGAAAACAGTGACACAACCTCACTAGGTCAATTGAAAACAGTGACACAACCTCACTAGGTCAATTGAAAACAGTAACACAACCTCACTAGGTCAATTGAAAACAGTGACACAACCTCACTAGGTCAATTGAAAACAGTGACACAACCTCACTAGATGTGTGGAAACAGTGACACAACCTCACTAGATGTATGAAAAGTGACACAAACCTCACCAGGTGTATGAAAACAGTGACACAACCTCACCTACCTGGCAAAGCAGCTCGAACAGAATCATTAACCCGCGCGTTTTGACCGGTTGGACAGAAGCAGCATCTGCCCTGACACCTGTCTTTGAGTTATCATCAGCAGACCCCGGCTTGTTTCCAACAGACTGGCAAGATGCACATGTAGCATCCCTGCTAAACTGAAAACCGACCAGCGTCGCTCACCTGTGTAATAATAAAGCAAGGTGCCGGACCTTGACCAGTACCGCCAGCGAGCAGCTGGAAATCCAACACCAAGAGATCCTGTGAAAGTCAGCTTCTCAAAAGTTTGCAGGTGAGCTGATCCAGAACCTAGAAGAGGGAAGCAGAGAGACATCCTTCCCATGGCCTTGTGAAAGCCTTTGATAAGTCTCTCAATCGACACGCTCGACTAGCATCGCACCCCAGGGGAAGTCCTCCCATGGGTCTCCGACTTCCTGGGGAGGAGAAGGCAAGCCGTGGTCGTCAGAGGTGCCCGCTGTGAGCTGACCTGTCCAGACCGGTGTTCTCCACATGGCAGTGTGTGTCCTTGGACCTCGTCTGCTCCGCCTGTACATTCACTACCAACGCGACACTCTGACAGCAAGAACTCGGCTCCGTTGCCGGCAACACAGCAGCGCGTACAACACGCTGACCTGCCCTGTACATTCACTACCAGCTGTGACATCCTGACAGCATGAACTGTTCTCGTTGCGGGGGGGACAGTACCACGCAGCATACTGACCTGCCCTACATTCACTACCAGCCTGACATCCTGACAGCATGAACGGTGTTCTCATTGCCGGCAACCCCTGACAGTACCACGCAGCATACTGACCTGCCCTGACGTCTTGACCTATCTACGAGGCGACTTCCAAAAAACTTTGCAGCGTGGGGGGGGGGGGGGGGGGGGGACATGAGACGACAACCAGCACGGTAACGATGTGTGCACCAGAGCCATCCCGGACCCCGTAGCAAGGTAACCCCTGAATGGTCCTTATGAAGGCTGCGCAGCCACGCTGTAAGTCAGCAATGCCAAAAAAAAAACTCAGGTGTTACCATGGGTAAGGACATGAGACGCAACCAGCACGTTAACGATGTGTGCACCAGAGCCATCCAGACCCTCAGCTTCCTCCAGAGTCATCTGAAGACTGGCGCCAGAAGTATGAAGGAGATGGCTTTACACATCCTGCAGTCACCCTTCTCTGGATTATCGCCCTTCTCTGGATCTCCGCCCTTCTCTGAATTTCCGCTCTTTTCTGGATTATCACCCTTTTCTGGATTATCGCCCTTCTCTGGATTATGCATGTACTGTCTGGGACACCCAACACATCGATCGCATTGAGGCCATCCAGGATCAGGCAGCAAGACTTGTGACGTGATAATACAGCAGAACGTCCAGCCCTT
>JADBJO010006341.1:0-40000 GCA_016801955.1 Conus betulinus | reverse complement strand
TGAACAAACTTAGAAATTTTCAGAAAGATCGGCCAAGAACTTTCTGAGATTTTCCATAAAGAAGAAAACCATTGTGGGCTGTTAGTAACGGCTGTAACGGTAAACTTAAACATCAGGCATTATTCGTGACCCATAATGAACATACCAACAAATTTTCAGAAAGATCGGCCAGTACTACTTATTGAGATATTCCATAAAGAAGAAAACCCGTTGAAGACTGTTACAGCCGTTAGTAACGGCTATAACGGGGTACCTAAAAACATCGGGCATCATCCGAGACCCATAATGAACATACCTGCTAATTTTCACAAAGATCGCCAAGTACTTTTTGAGATATTTCATGAAGAAGAAAAATCCGTTACAGGCCGTTACAGCCGTTAGTAACGGAATAACGGTAAACTAAAACATCGGGCATTATTCGTGACCCACAATGAAAACACCTACAAAATTTCAGAAAGATCGGCAAAGTGCTTTCTGAGATATTCTATAAAAGAAGAAAAAACGTTACAGGCTGTTACAGCCATTAGTAACGGATATAACGGGGTAAACTAAACATCGGGCATCATCAGTGACCCATAATGAACATACCTGCTAATTTTCACAAAGATCGGCCAGGCACTTTCTGAGATATTCCATATAGAAGAAAAAGCGTTACTGACCGTTACAGCCGTTAGTAACGGCTGTGAACATACCTAAAAATTTTCACAAAGACTGGCCAAATACTTTTTGAGATATTTTATAAAGAAGAAAACCACTTTGCAGGCCATTACAGAAGTAAAAGTTAGTAACAGCTATAACGGGGTTAGTAACGGCTATAAAACATCGGGCAAGCATTATTCGTGAACCATTATGAACATACCTGCTAATTTTCACAAAGATCGGTCAAGTACTCTCCGAGATATTTCATAAAGAAGAAAAGGCGTTAACAGCCGTTAGTAACGGCTGTAAAGGTAAACTAAAACATCAGGCATCATCCGTGACACATAATGAACATACCTACAAATTTTCACAAAGATCGACCAAGTACTTTTTGAGATATGCTATGAAGAAGAAAAAACCGTTACAGCCGTTAGTAACGGCTATAACGGTAAACTAAAACATCGGACATCATTCGTGACCCATAATGAACATACCAACAAATTTTCAGAAAGATCGGCCTAGTACTTTTTGAGATATTCTATAAAGAAGAAAAAACCGTTACAGGCTGTTACAGCCGTTAGTAACGGCTATAACGGGGTAAACTAAAACATCGGACATCATTCGTGACCCATAATGAACATACCCGCTAATTTTCACAAAGATCGGCAAAGCACTTTCTGAGATATTCCATAAAGAAGAAAAAGCGTTACAGCCGTTAGTAACGGCTGTGACGTTAAACTAGACCATCGGGCATCATCCGTGACCCATAATGAACATACCTACAAATGTTCAGAAAGATTGGCCCAGTAGTTTTATCTGGAGGGAGTGGAACACATTTTGACCACGGACGGACGCACGCACGGACACACAGACACAGAGACAGCATTTCTTCTCTCCCATTTCTGAAGTACTCCCTGTTCTGTAAGGGGGGATGGGTTGGGGGTGGTGGTGGGGGGAGGGATTAGAAGGAGAAGGGGGGGTAGTGGGAAGAAAGCGGATATGGGTTTGGATGGAGGGAGGGGGGAGGTGGGTATTGAGGGATTGGGAGGGGCAAATGGTGAAGGCGAGGACAAGAATGGGGGGGGGGGGGGGGGGGGGGGGGGGGGGGGGGGGGGTAAGAGAACTGGAAAGATAGAAGAGTGTGGGAGGGGGAAGATGAGGGGGGTGAAGGGGATGGAGGGGAGGGGGAGGGAGGGGCTAGTTATAGGTACCGAGTACAGATTTGAAAAGAAATTCTGTCCCCACTTCCTCTCTCCCCTTCCCCTCGACAATTCCTCTTTCCCTCGACAATTCCCGTTCCATGCTACCGCAGATATTTTATTCCCCCCACCCCCCCCCCCCCCCCCTCTTCCCTCACTCCCTCCCACCCCCACCCCGTCCAGTCACCTCTATTCTCACCCATTGCCCAAGGCCTGATTGGAATTCATCGAGAAAAAAAAAAAAAAAAAAAAAAGAAAAGAAAAGAAAAAAAAAAAAAAACATATTCGTGCCTCGACCATTGCATCTTCAGCCATGAGGCATGTTTGACTGCAAAAAAAGCAAACGTTCGTGCCTTGACCATTGCATCTTCAGCCATGAGGCATGTTTGACTGCAGTTTGAGCAAACGTACAGGTAATGTTTCTCATCTGTATGAACCCAAACAATGAGGCGTGTTTGACTGCAGTTTGAGCAGAATATACATGCTATGTTCCTCCCAACTGAGGCGTGTTTGTATGAGCCCAACGGTGAGGCGTGTTTGACTGCAGTTTGAGCAGAATATACACGCTATGTTCCTCATCTGTATGTTCCCAACGATGAGGCGTGTTTGACTGCAGTTTGAGCAGAATATACACGCTATGTTCCTCATCTGTATGAGCCCAACGATGAGGCATGTTTGACTCTCTTGGGAATCCCATCAATCATTTTGATCTCTTACAGGCTAGGTCCTCATCCGTTTTGTTTCCTTCCCTTTTTTTTTTCCTTTTTTTCTTTTTTTTTTTCTCTTTTTCTTTTCTTTTCTTTCTTTCTTCTTCTTCTTCTTCTTCTTTTTTCTTAACACAAAAGCACTTTCCTCTTGATCTGGCGATTATGCTGAAGAGTCGCTGTTTCAAATTTGAGAGGTCAAGTGACAGCTCAGAGCTGAATGACCCACAATGACAAACCACCCTGGACACAGGCAAACAGATCGACCACAGAACACACTGAACAGTATCATACGTCCGGGACTGTGATGTGCTGTATTGGCGCCATATCTGATTGTTTACCTCACTGATCAATCACATCAACCCCACCCAACCACTGTTCCTTTGTCTTCATTCAGCCGGTTGTCATCACAGATACTGATAGAGTAATGAAAACATCATCAAGTTCAAAATGGAGTGACTGAGGGCGGAAAATGAAGCAAAATTCAGAAAGCTCAGTCAAAAAAAAACAAAACAAAACAAAACAAAAAAAACAAGGTGGGGTGGGGGGTAGGGAAAGGGGGGGGGGGGGAACAACCAGATGGAGCATGGCCTCGCAAAGCATGGTTGGGGGTTGAAGGTAAACATGTTGTGGGGGCAAAAAGGCTTCCGGTGATGACACGTGTCTCTTCAAAACAGACGTTCATTCAGAAAGACTGACCCCTCGTTCATCACTCCATCCAAGGTCAACCGCTGAGAGTTCTTGACCATTCCGGACCAACAATTCGTTTATTGTTGAAAGAAGAAAGAGAAAAAAAAAAAGATTCAGAAAGTCTCTCTTCACATCCAGGTCTGAAGCAGATTGGTATTTTAGCATTATGGACAGCAAGGTTTCATTCCTGTGATAGGGACTTTTCAAAACAGCTCTGAAATCAGGGACATTTCAAACAGCAGGGGACATGAAATCAGGGACATTTCACAAATTACACTGAAATCAGGGACATTTCATACAGCACTGAAATCAGGGACATTTCATTTCAAACAGCACTGAAATCAGGGACATTTCAAACAGCACTGAAATCAGGGACATTTCAAACGGCTCTGGAAATCAGGGACATTTCAATCAGCACTGAAATCAGGGACATTTCAAACAGCACTGAAACCAGGGACATTTCAAACAGCACTGAAATCAGGGACATTTCAATCAGCACTGAAATCAGGGACATTTCAAACTGCACTGAAATCAGGGACATTTCATTTCAAACAGCACTGAAATCAGGGACATTTCATACAGCTCTGAAATCAGGGACATTTCAAACAGCACTGAAATCAGGGGCATGGAAGAAGACGTGCAGAGCCAGTGCCCCCTGGGTGTAGAGAGTGGAAAGTCACCATGCCGTCCAACACCGGTCTCTTTGACTGACCAGCGATGCAGACTCTCAGTCCCATCAACCACGGCATCCCTTGGGCTGTCATGATGATCACACACTGTTGCTCAGTGCCAAGCCACTGTCATCCAGCTACACACAGGATTTGGACATGAAGTCACATCATCCACATCTACATCAAGACACACACACACACACACAGAAGAAAGGACATCAACACACACACACACACACACACACACACACACACACAGAAGAAAGGACAAAACTCAACTGTGTGTTACCTTGTCATTTGTGTGTTAAATGAACAAAAGCATGTATCACATCAAACTGTCGGGCATGTTTTAATACTGCTAGCAGCGTACTGTCCAGCGCTGCACACGAAAAATTAAAGTCACACACACACACAAAATCATATCCATTCAAGTAAAAGCATGCAAATGAGAGTACATATACACTTGGATGTACACACATACTACCTCACACACACACAGACACAACCTCTCTCTCTCTCTGATACACACGTGCACACACACACTTACACTCGCAGATACAAACACAATTTGAATGTTTTTTAAAAAAAAGAGCAACTTGAGATTCCTCACTCAAGTGGCTACGTAAGCCAAATCAAATGATCAAGAAAAACGACCAACAACACAAAAAGCTTCAAAAAGTGACTGTGTAACCCAAATCACACAATCAAATCGCATAGTCAAGAAACTGACCAATATCACATGATCAAGAAACCGACTAATAACACAAAAGTTTCCATCAGAAAACTGACGACTGAATAACACGAAAGAATCGTACATTAAAATCCGTCACATCCTGGTCCCTCTCACCTCGGGTAAAACTCGGAAACGAAAAATGGAATACTTCAACAACCAAACAGAGGGAAAAGAACAAAAAACACAAAAACATCCAACAAATTACACTTCAGTAGCAGTTCATACCTGTCAGAAAACCCCAACATCCCAAAACACGACACTGAATTCTTTTCAGTTTGTCTCACTGAAGGCCCACTGACCAAAAACAGTCCCTTCAGAGCCTGACAAGAGATGGGATGTGTGGGGATGGGTGGGGACTCTGGTAAAAACCCACAAGAGATGGGATGTGTGGGGACTCTGGTTAAAAAAAAAAAAAAAAAAAAAAAAAAAAAAAAAAAAAAAAAAAAACTCTGTTAAAACCATCATCTTGCTAGGACTCCTTAACAGTCTTAATCAGTTCCTGCAGTGCTGAGCTGAGACTGATGAGACCAAAAAGGCAAGAGATTGTGAGCGCCAGTGAGCGAAGGAAAAAAAAAAAAGTCAATCATAAGGACAGAAATGAGACAATTATCAGCTCAGAAAGGCACAGAACCATTCGCAATGAACAGTTCCCCCCCCCCCCCCCCCCCCCCCCCCACCATTGGGCCAGATATATATGGGCCAGATACATTGAGAGAGAGATACACCTACGAGCACTGGACTCTCTCTCCTTTCTTGGGGCCAGGTAACTGGGTACGACTGCACTCTCTCCTTTCTTGGGCCAGGTATTGGGTACGACTGTACTCTTTCCTTTTTGGGGGCCAGGTATTGGGTATGATTGTACTCTCTCCCTTTCTTGGGGCCAGGTACTGGGTACGGCTGTACTCTCTCTCGTTTCTTGGGGCCAGGTACTGGGTACGACTGTACTCTCTCCTTTCTTGGGGCCAGGTATTCGGTACGACTGTACTCTCCTTTCTTGGGGCCAGGTATTCGGTACGACTGTACTCTCCTTTCTTGGGGCCAGGTATTCGGTACGACTGGACTCTCTCCTTTCTAGGGGCCAGGTACTGGGTAGCAATGTACTCTCTCCTGTATTGGTTGCCTGGGGCCGTGTACCAAGTTACACTCTCTCTTTCTTGCCTTCTTTTCTGGGTTGCTGCAAAGCAACCTGGCATACCGACTGCTGCCCTTGGGCTGTCTACACTAGGGTCACGACAGGACGAGCGTTCCAGCATGAACGTGGGACCCAAGTAGTGGCTGTAGCAGGTGAAATGGCCGTCTTGCCCCTGAGCGGCTCACAGAAGATGCAACAGCCAGCAAGCAGAAGGCCATGAACTCTTCTCCTACTCTGAACGCACCACGCATCTTCTGTTTGCAGTCGTTACAACCCGCCTCGACAAAATTTTCAAATCATAGTTAAAATAATCTACCGACACTGCCACACAGATGCTACGGAATTACACCGCATGGAATTCAACCACCCTCTCCCATGACTGGATTGTCAGTGTGAACGTATCTAATATACAAAATGCCCGTGGAATACAGACTTTGAAAATAAACAACAGGTCCAAGCACTACCTCCCTTGCCACTTGAGACGGACACGGATACAGCAAGAACATGGGTGCCTGAAACACGAGACAACAAGGTCCATAGCAAGACTATGTTCCACTGAAACGTGAATACAAAGAAAGATGAAAACGATCTTACTCGCTCCCCCTGGAACAGCATTTGCCAGCAGTGACTGCACAGAGTTCTGTTTTTCTTTTTTTTTAAGATAATGTTGTGTGAGGATGTAAACCCTATACTTAAAGCATATGCATGCTATCATGTATTTACGCATTTCTCTCAGTGATGATCCAGGTGAGGCCTTGAGTTGGACCATTCCATTTCTTTCTCATCAGAAGTTCCTTTTTTTGTCTCTGTTGGATTTGTCTTGCACTCTGCTAGGCGTTGTAAAGTAACCACGTCAAACTCTTGTAAGTTTGCAAGGACAGATCTGCCAATTTTTTTTTTTTTTTAGGTCAATTCATTAAAAGGACAGCTAGCAATCGATATAATGATAAAATCAATTTATTAAAAGGAAGCTAAACAATCGATATAATGATAAAATAAATTCATTAAAAGGACAGCTAACAATCGATATAATGATAAAATCAATTCATTAAAAGGACAGCTAACAATCAATATAATGATAAAATCAATTCATTAAAAGGACAGCTAACAATCAATATAATGATTAAATATCCTAAATGTGCCAGCAGACACATCGTGCTGCTCCATGGGAAAAAAAAAAAAAAAAAAAAAAAGTCAGGTATGCATTCCAGAGGAATAGTGGAAAAGGATTTCCAGACAACGTAAAACACAAAGTTTCGGCAACCCCCCAACAACGTCCTGCCCCAGGTAATACTGGCTGTGGGCTACATTATTTGTTTGCAATGATCACTTTCAAAGCTGTCACGTGTTTCCAGAAAGCACTTTCAAAGCTGTCACATGTTTTCTGAAAGCACTCTCAAAGCTGTCATACTTTCTCGGAAAGCACTTCAAAAGCTGTCACTTGTTCTTCAAAAGTATTTTCAAAGCTGTCACATTTCTTGAAAGCACTTTCAAAGCTGTCACATGTTCTCAGAAAGCACTTTCAAAGCTGTCACATATTCTTTCAACGCGTTTTAAAACCTGTTGCATGTTCTTGAAAAGCACTTTCAAAGCTGTCAAACACGTTCTTGAAAAGCACTTTCAAAGCTGTCACACGTTCTTGAAAAGCACTTTCAAAGCTGTCACATGTTCTCAGAAAGCACTTTCAAAGCTGTCACAGGTTCTCGGAAAGCGCTTTCAAAGCTGTCACATGTTCTTGGAAAGGACTTTCAAATCTGTCACAGTTTCTTGCAAAAGCGCTCTCAAAGCCGTCGTGTGTGTTTTTTTTTTTTTTTTTTTTTTTTTTTTTTTTTTGCTGTTCCAACCTCTGCGCCACCTCAGAGGCAGTGCACCCACACCGCTCATTCCCACACCCCGTCCACAGCCACAGCCCAGCCGGCCCCGCCGCAGCCCCCCGGCACCGGCAATCCACAGGGAGCAGTCAATGTCAAGTCGTCAAGAGGCAACCCAGCGGAGGAGACACTGCACTGCTGCCGAGTCACTTCAGTGGTGTTCAGTGGCGCCTGTTCTGATCTAACATACGCGGGACACCACCTACTAAGCCCCCAACTGACGACAATAATTGCTTAGTCGCGGAGCCGGCGTGAGTGAGCTCTCCCTCCGGAGGGGGTGCCACCCACGTCCGTCCAACGACATTCCCCCATGGACCCGCCGATAGCGGTGACCCCGACGGAACCAAACCATGGCCACAGACGTGGAGAGGACATCGAAATTGAGGTCACCATGAGAGCAGGGCATGAAGGGCCACAGAATTTGAGACTTTTTTTTTTTTTTTTTTTAATGCTGATCGATGAGAATGAGGATGATTAAGATGATGCTACGGATTTACATTTCGCTCTGAGACTACATGACAGGGCTGTACTCTACGCCTCCTTTCATTTTATATCCCGGCATCAACCAGGCCCGAGAGATACAGACACCTGCAGTGTTGGTCAGGAAATTTGAGCAACACTCTCAGAAACGCATCCATTAAGTGGATGAAACTCGACTGTGTGGTCCCAGTCTTCCCAACTGAGCCCGCAGCAAACTCAACTTTGGGTAGGAGCCGGTTGGGGCAGAAAAACCCACATGACTTCTGATGGGATTCGAACCCACGACCTCCCAGCCGGGAGTCCGTGATGCTAACCACTTCGCCACGGCTGGTGCCGTCGTGTGTTCTTGGAAAGCACTTTCAAAGCTGTCACATGTTCTTGGAAAGCACTTTCAAAGCTGTCACATGTTCTTGGAAAGCACGATCAAAGTCGTCACATATGCTCAAAGAGCGGGAGTGATGTAAACACCTAACACTGTACAAACATGACTGCGCCTTTGTCTACAAAATTCACAGCATGTCCCACTCAGTGGTCCTTCGGCCACAAAGCACTGTACATATCCCGGACATTGAGCAAGCATGCCTGCTCCACAAAATGTACATCTCCCGTACATCCTACACACATGACTGGTCCACTGTCCACTCAATACTGTGTATGTCCCCACACACACTGGTCCACTGTCCACTTAATACTGTGTATATGTCCCCACACACACTGGTCCACTGTCCACTCAATACTGTGTATGTCCCCACACACACTGGTCCACTGTCCACTTGATACTGTATATGTACCCACACACACTGGTCCACTGTCCACTTAATACTGTATATGTACCCACACACATTCGTCCTTTGTCTACTAAACACTGTGTATGTCCCACACTCATGTCCTTTCTCTACTAAATATTGTATTTCTCACAAACACAATGGTCCGTTGTCCTCTAAATAGAGTTTATGTCCCACACTCACTCACTGGCCCTTTGTCTACTATATACTGTGTGTGTCCCCCACACTGGTCCGTCTGCTACAAAATACTGTACATGCTCCGTCCAGATATGATTGTTCTTTTTGTCCACAAAATCAGGCACGCCAACAACCCTAACAATACAAAGGGGGGGGGGGGGGGGGGGAGGGGGGGGGGGGGGAGATAACAACTGCTGAGATGAGAGGTAGGAGGTGTAATGGTGGTGGGGTGGGAGGGGGAGGGAAGATGAAAAACGGGCAGTGCCCTAAAGTACCTGTTTCACATTTTGCTAGTAACCGATTTGCTGCTTTCAAAAAAAAATTCTTTTCGGAAAAGTTTTTTTTTTGTTCAGACTTCATAATATTCCCTGTGGGGGTAGGGGGGGTGGGGGGGGGAAGATGGAGTTGGGGTGACATTCTGACATGTTCCTGCAGCAAAACAAAGAAGGTGAACAGAAAATGAGGACAACTAACATGCCAGCAAAATGTGTTCATCCCACATCTCGTGCATCGACCACGCCCAGCGTTCCTCTGGTCCACAAAGCACTGTGCGGGGTGCCACACACTGACCCAACATGTGTGTGTGTGTGTGTGTGTGTGTGTAAATCACTGAAATGAACCAGAGTGACATGTGCAATAGCTTGGATGAATGAACAAGCATTTAAGACAAAAACTGTCGCAAGAAATTTTTCCATCAATGAATGAATGACACCCAGCAGCAGTAATCTTACACTTGCACCCAAGTCAAAATTCAAACCATCCTCCATGTGCCCGTGAAGATTCACAGACTTGTAAACAAAAAAAGTTTCTATACATTAATTTTTAAAACCCAACAAAGTCACATGACATAAAATGCACGATCCAGATCATTTCAGGGTTTTGGTCAATATGACCAGCATACAGCAGAAAAAGCGAGCTGTAAAAATTCTGTTATAACAATTCTGGGTGATTCCAAGATGTGGTAACTCTCCCAACCAGAATGAATTGCCGTTCCTCCATGCTCGACAAAAAAGAAAAGAAAAAAAAAAAATTATAAATACATATATATATATATACATACACACGTATGCATTTATCTAAAACCTCACATATGTACATTTTTTTTTCCACACATGCATGATACACTCTCAATCTAGTAACAAAAAAAATGAATGCTGTTATTGGTTCTTTCAGTGCTGAAAGAAAAAAACAACAGTGAAAAAAAAAGAAAAAAAAATCAAAAACACCACCCTCAGTGCTCTCTCAAACACACACGAAAAAAAACCCAACAAAAACCTTCTGTGCCAAACAAATAACAACAAACAAACCAACACTGCTGAGGTTAAAAAAAAAAAAAAAAAAAAAAAAAAAAAACCCAGCAGAATAAGAAAAAAAAACTTTTCTAATTTCTAAAACCTAACACACATGCACACACACACACACAAACGCATACCAAAATCAACCGACTAACTCTTTGCGCCGACAAAAACGAAACAAAAAAAGCAAAAAACAAAAAAAACCTGACCTGAACACTGAAAATAAACCCCAAACCCATGGTCGCGTTGGTGACCCCCTTGACAGAATACATCTGCTGCGTTATGCAACACGCTGTTGACTTCAGGGTGAACAATTCCCAGTGACCCACCATGCCAGGACACCCTGCTGCCCCCACCCCCCCCCCTCCCCCGTCCACCTCCCCACAAACCTGATGATGCGTGCCTCCCATGTCCAACACAAACCTGGCACTGACCACCACATCAACCACTTTGAACAGCTTCACACCACCACAGCACTGACCACCACATCAACCACTTTGAACAGCTTCACACCACCACAGCACTGACCACCACATCAACCACTTTGAACAGCTTCACACCACCACAGCACTGACCACCACATCAACCACTTTGAACAGCTTCACACCACCACAGCACTGACCACCACATCAACCACTTCAAACAGCGTGACACCACCACAGCACTGACCACCACATCAACCACTTCAAACAGCTCCACACCACCACAGCACTGACCACCACATCAACCACTTCAAACAGCGTGACACCACCACAGCACTGACCACCACATCAACCACTTCAAACAGCTCCACACCACCACAGCACTGACCACCACATCAACCACTTCCAACAGCAAGACACCACCACAGCACTGATCACCACATCAACCACTTCAACAGCGCGACACCACCACAGCACTGACCACCACATCAACCACTTCAAACAGCGTGACACCACCACAGCACTGACCACCACATCAACCACTTCAAACAGCGTGACACCACCACAGCACTGACCACCACAACACATCAACCACTTCAAACAGCGTGACACCACCACAGCACTGACCACCACATCAACCACTTCCAACAGCAAGACACCACCACAGCACTGACCACCACATCAACCACTTCAAACAGCTTCACACCACCACAGCACTGACCACCACATCAACCACTTCAAACAGCGTGACACCACCACAGCACTGACCACCACATCAAACCACTTGAACAGCTCCACACCACCACAGCACTGACCACCACATCAATCACTTCAAACAGCAAGACACCACCACAGCACTGACCACCACATCAACCATTTCAAACAGCTTCACACCACCACAGCACTGACCACCACATCAACCACTTCAAACAGCGTGACACCACCACAGCACTGACCACCACATCAACCAGCTGGACACTGCCACACTGGCCACCACATCAACCACTTCGAACAGCTCCACGCCGCCACAGAAAAGGCCAAGGCCAAACCACAAGAGTCAGAAAGAGTGACAGAAAAAAAAAAAAAAAAGAAGGCAGATCATTAGTATGCAATTACCAGCAGGCAACGATACAACACAAACAACACAATTTACACCGAAAGAGTCCCCCTGCCTCCCCACACAGGGACTGAACTTCAGAAACATGGGCCCATACACATACACACCGCAAAACTCAACATACCATCATGGACACTTCTTCAAAGATCCAAGTCCCCAAACCGTTTTTTTTTTTGAAAGCTGGAAAAAGAAAACGGGGGGGGGGGGGGGGGGGGGGAGAGAGGAACGGTAGAACAACTGGAATTTTGAATGCTCGTTTCCAGCTCAACAAAACAATTTACACAAACACCAACATACGCTTCTTCCACATAAAATTTTAAAAAAATCAAATGCTTGTAAATAACACAGATCTCACAACGCCTTGAACCCCCCACACGGTACCATCACAAAATCACAGTGGTAAGGCACAAACAATCGTCATGCATGAAAAACTGATAATGAATACTCAAATTAATTTTCAACCTTGAGAAGGATTTAAAAAAAAAAAAAAAAAAAAAATGCACATCCACCGATAATGAATACTCAATTAATTTTCAACCTTGAGGAGAAAAAAAAAAAAATGCAGACACATCCATTGAAAAACTGGGATCTCTCTTCTTCTCAGAACTCTGATGAAAGACAGGTATGCCTTGACTCTCTCTGCCAGGTGAAACTTGGTCTTCACTCAAACACTAGGCTTGTACACACTGTGAGAATAGCGCCCCTCTGCTGGCAACACAGGGAAGGGTGTATAGTGTATAGTGTGTGTGTGTGTGTGTGTGTGTGTGTGTGTGTGTGTGTGTGTGTGTGCGCGCGCGCGCGTGTGTGTGTGTGTAAAACTATGATCCTTTTCTTTAAATGAGAAAAATGTTGACATTTTGATCATTACATTTCATTTTCTTTAATGTCAGGACAACTGTGAGTTAATCTGGCAATAAACTGGTTTCAGTCAGTATCCCATAGTGTTTCTGATGATAAAAAAAAAATTCATGATCAGGGCGGGTGTGTGTGTGTGTGTGTGTGTGTGTGTGTGTGTGTGTGTGTGTAAAACGTCAAACTTCTCATTGGCAAACTGAGTATCACCTGGTTCCTCTTCTCTCGTCCACCGCTATCTAACTGTCTTGCAGTCTGACAATGACATGTCAATCAAACGTTTGGTTCGTCCATTTCAGAATGGCCTTCAGGAAACTGACCGTCTTGCAGTCTGACAACAATATGCCAAACAACCTTTCAATCATTGTATCGATGCTTCTTCCTACAATTGCCTGTCATCAACCTTTCAATCGTTGTATCAATGCTCGTTTCTACATTTGCCTGTCATCAACCTTTCAATCGTTGTATCAATGCTTCTTTCTACACGTGCCTGTCATCAACCTTTCAATCGTTGTATCAATGCTTGTTTCCACATTTGCCTGTCATCACCCTTTCAATCGTATCAATGCTCGTTTCTACACGTGCCTGTAATCAACCTTTCAATCATTGTGTCAATGCTTCTTTCTACACGTGCAAGTTATCAACCTTTCAATCATTGTGTCAATGCTTCTTTCTACACATGCCTGTCATCAACCTTTCAATCATTGTGTCAATGCTTCTTTCTACACCTGCCTCTCATCACCCTTTCAATCGTTGTATCAATGCTTGTTTCCACATTTGCCTGTCATCAACCTTTCCATCGTTGTATCAATGCTTGTTTCCACATTTGCCTGTCATCAACCTTTCAATCGTTTATCAATGCTTGTTTCTACACGTGCCTGTCATCAACAATATCATTTGTATGGATTTCACTGCTGTGCATCATTTCCTACCATGTCCATAAACAATTCCTAGTTCCTGACTTACAAGTCTCTCCAGTTAGAGGGAAATTTCCAGACCAAAGCCTCTGTCACTGGCAAGACAACTGCCAAACAAGCAGTCAGACGCTTTCATATCAATCTGCAATGTCGCAATGCAGTGTTGCAATAAATAAATGGTTAAGTCAATTAAACAACCTTAGATGATGAAACTCCGCGTAAAATAAAGGAAAAACAACTTTAAAAAAAAAGTAATGTGTGTAGGATAAAAGTTACCGTGGATATGACTCAACCTGATAAAGCACAACTCGAGCTGTTATGAAGGAATCACCATCGACCGTGTAAATTTAAAGAACTGGATTCCACACACCCCCCCCCTCCCCCTAAAAAAAAAATAAATAAATAAAAAAATAAATAAAATAAAAACACTTTCACTGTCAACAAGAACAACAATAGAATGACACAGAATAAAATTTCACAACCCCTGAAAGAAAGTAATGGAAATGTCGCACCCTCAGAGGACTTTCGTACATTAGGAACTTTTCACCACCTTCCATGCCCTACTCCTAACATCTTCTGTGGGGGGGGGGGGGGGGGAACCTGCATGTTGCTCTTCCGTCACCAACAGTGAAAGCAGTGTTCACATTCCCAGGAACCAAATGCTTCAAAGACACAACTGGACCAACCCAGCCTCTGTTTCCCTTCCCGCATGCCCAAACAAACTCCACAGACACTGAAGGTACTGAGGGCGCCACCGCACGCCCAAACAAACTCCACAGACACCAAGGGCACTACCGCACGCTCAAACAAAACTCCACAGACACTGAGGGCACCACCGCACGCCCAAACAAACTCCACAGACACTGAGGGCACCACCACACGCTCAAACAAACTCCACAGACACCGAGGGCACCACCGCACACTCAAACAAACTCAACAGACACTGAGGGCAACTGAGGGCACCACCGCACGCTCAAACAAACTCCAAGACACAGAGGGCACCACCGCACACTCAAACTCCACAGACACCGAGGGCACCACCGCACGCTCAAACGAACTCCACAGACACCGAGGGAGCCACCGCACGCCCAAACAAACTCCACAGACACCGAGGGCACCACTGCACGCTCAAACGAACTCCACAGACACCGAGGGCGCCACCGCACGCTCAAACAAACTCCACAGACACCGAGGGAGCCACCGCACGCTCAAACAAACTCCACAGACACAGATGGCGCCACCTGAACCAGGGCAGCTCTTTGCGAGGGTCATGCTGCATCTTGTTTCCATCCCGACCGCTGTGACGACTGCGACCTGAAGCCTGGTCGCCTCCCCTCTGCCATTGGTCTGCTGAGCATTTGGGGGATGCGCTTGGCTTCCTGGGCATGCTCCATCGACCTGTAGTGTAGCACTGATTGGCTGCCAGAGTCTCAGCGTCTGTGGTGGAGTTCCTCATGCTAGTTTCGTAGCTAGGAGGTCGTTCATGGGGGCCAGGTCCATAGCTGGGAGGTCGTTCATGGGGGCGAGAGGAGGGGGGGGAAGAGGGTGGAAGGCCTGATGGAGAACACCACTGTCACCATCATCGCTGTCGTCCCTGTCAAAGGCCAAGTTGTGGAAGTTGTCGATGTTGGTGGTGGCAGCGGAGGAGGCAGAACGGCTGCGGATCATGATAAATTCCAGCTCATCGTTGGCCAGGACAACTGTTGACAACAGAAAAAGAGAAGAGAGTTACGGTCCATCCTAAACTGTTGAGTAATGCGCTGGTCATCATTGTATGCATAAACAATGACACAACAAACCCCAAAGAACGGACCGGTTCCAGTGTACTTCACACTGAGATAGAAGTGTTTGCTGACCCTGTGTGTATAATCCACAACACAAAGTCTGTTCCGCTGACTAAACTGTCGATCAAAACTGCATATGCACAGATCAAAACCAGATAAAACAAAAGTTATGCATTTAAACGGAATTAAAATACTGCTGCTCGTTAAAAAGAAAAAAGTCTTAATGAACCCAGGCACATCATGACCAGTGCAACTGTAATCAAAAACGACTTAAAAAAAAAAAGTCCAGTGACCGAGCCTATTCCTGTGCAAAAGATCTGTATGATGATCGCGATCAAAGCGAGTCTCCAGGATGAAGACAGACTGGCCATGCTGTGGCCCATTTCCACAGGAATGGTCACCGAGTGAGCACTGCAGGTCCAGTGTTGATTCCTTCACCTCAACTCAGCTTTCAGGTCATTGAAGAGGCCTCAACACAGGAACAAAAAATCTGTCCTGAGCACATGCACTGTGGCAGACAGCTGTGGGAGAAACAGAGAGAGACAGGGGAAGAGAGAGAGAGAGAGAGAGGACAAAGAGAGAGAGAGAGAGAGAGACAGAGAGAGAGAGGAGAGAGAGAGAGAGAGAGAGAGAGAGAGAGGAGAGACGGACGAGAGAGAGAGTGCATGTTTTTACAAATATGATTGTGTATGTATGCAGAGGCATGCAAGTGAATGGAGAGTGGAGGATAGCACAGAAAGAAGGCAAGACGGCCAGACCCATGAGACTGACAGGGAAAAGAAAAAAAATTTAAAAAAAAAAAAAAAAAAAAGCATGACAACAGAAAAAAATAACTCAAGAAAAAAGTCACTAAAAAGACTTTCAGACAAGCGCGCGTGCACACACACACACACACACATCCACAGGGAGACATGCGCATGCACGCACACACACACATGCACAGGAAGACGCACACACATGCACATGCACAGGGAGACACACACACACACACACACCCTGAAAAAGAAGAAACAAAATCAAGGGGGGGAAAAAGGTGCAAAACACAACAAGCAAGATGCAAGCTGTAGCAAGAAAAGAATTAAGAAAAAAAAAAAAAAGGAAAATCAAACCCAACTTCAAAAACAAGTGGCATTGCCTTGCAAGGAAAGACAACCACTATGGATCTTCTGAAGCTCTTCCACCACAGCCAACCCCACCGCTGCCTCACTTTGTCAGACCCCCTAACAAAACTGCACGCAGTTCCCATGAATCGTGAGACTACCTCCCCCATGACCCTGGCTAACGTGTGTGCGCGTGCTTCATGCATGGTGGATGTATATGTACCGTGTGTGTTTTTCAAGGCATCAAGACTGTCACACTCGCACGCACACACACACACACATGCACGCACACACACACACACACACACAGAATGCACAGGCCATGACCAGAGCTTGGGGCACCAACAGTTGAGTTAAAAGATGAGAGGAACGATGCAGTCATGACAACATATGAACGTCTTACCAGGTATGTCCATGTGATGAATAGGAAGGCCCTCACCAGTCCTTTCCTCCTGCCTTTCACCATTTCCTTATCCGTCCATCCCTTCAGTGCTGTGTCTGTGATCGTAACTCCTTTCATTCAATGCTGTGTTTCTTATCAACTCTCCATTCAATCAATGGGTCTGTGGGGTGAGCTCGACAGCTGGAGGGTGGTGTTTTTCGCCGGTGGGTTCTGCAGTCATGAAATACGGGCTGGTACTACACCCATGGGGATGCTACTTTAAGGCTGTTATGAGTTGCATCCTGTAGTCCGATTTACCTCTGTTCAGGAGCAGTTATGTGCCTTGATATCTTAATGGAGTGTCCTGCATGTGCCTGTACCCATCGTCAACACAGCGCAGGCCTCCAAGGGTGGTGCAGGACTGCTCTAAAGGCAGGTGAAGACAGTGCTTCTCTGGGTCCTCCCCAGCACCTTCGGGTGTTCTTTTCTTCTTCTTATCAACTCTCCATTCAATGAATGCCGTGTTCCTGATCAAATCTCCATTCAATCAATGCCGTGTTTCTGATCAAATCTCCATTCAATCAATGCCGTGTTCCTGATCAAATCTCCATTCAATCAATGCTGTGTTCCTGATCAAATCTCCATTCAGTCAATGCCGTGTTCCTGATCAAATCTCCATTCAATCAATGCAGTCAATGCCGTGTTTCTGATCAAATCTCCATTCAATCAATGCTGTGTTTCTGATCAAATACTGATCAAATATTCATTCATTCATTGTCATGTTTCTGATCAACTCTCCATTCATTCAAACTTACATATCCAATCATTTCATGATTCATTCATTCAATGTTGTGTTTCTGATCAAATCTCCATTCAATCATTGTCATGTTTCTGATCAAATCTCCATTCAATCACTGTCATGTTTTTTCTGATCAAATACTGATCAAATCTCCATTCAATCACTGTCATGTTTCTGATCAAATCTCCATTCAAAGATTGCCATGTTTCTGATCAAATCTCCATTCATTAAAAGTTATGTATGTGATCATTTCATGATTCATTCATTCATGTTTGATGTTTTTCATTGATAGTTTCTTCATTTCTTTCTTCATTCATTCGATGTTGTGTCATTTGACAATTTCTTCATTCTTTCGTTCATTCAGTGTTGCATCTAATCCTTTCTTCCTTCCTTCGTTGAATGTTGTATCTCTAGTCTTTTCTTTATTCTTTCATTTTACAGTGCTGTGTACCTCGTCATTTCTTTGTGCGTGTTCAAGGTTGCGTCTCTGATGATTTCCACATTCATTCAATGGAAGGTCTCTGTAATTATTTCTTTATTCATTCACTCATTCATTCAAAGTTGTCTCTCTGACTATTTCTCTGCTCATTTGTTCATTCATGTTGGCTCTCTTTGTCTTTTCAGATCAAAATTCAAGTCCAAATTTCTATTTTTCAGAGGACACAAAGAGAATAAACCATACATGTTTAGAATGAAAAATATTTTGATTTTTTAAACATGGGGGCAAAAGGAGAGAAAAATACATAAAATTAACACACACACACAAAAAGGGCCAGATGAATGAAAAAAAAGATACACAGATTGAAGAATACGAGTGGATAAAGCTTAAAACACACACGCAAGGCAGCTATGTTCATTATCTGTAGGCAAATGGATTATTCATACGCATGTCCCCCTTTCTTTCTATTACTTCCTTAACTGATATCATTTGCTCACATATGTAAGCATGTGCACTGATAATCCACGAATACATGCATGCGTAATTTAGAGCACTGGGATGACATGTTCAAGCAATAAATATCCATCAGAAATTCTTTCAAATCTTAATCAAGAGGTTTGATTCTACTTGAGTACAAAGGGGGAAAAAAAAACAAACAAAAAAAAACCCCCCACCTAGATTTCTTTCCACTGTTTCGTGGTACAGGTGTAAAAACAAGTCCATGTAGATGAATGCTATTTGTGTGGGTGACATGAGATCTAAGTGACCATGCTGGAAAACTGATGAAAAAGGGGTCTTAAAATCGTCGGGAGGGAGGGAGGGAGGGAGGGGGTGGGGGGGGGTGAGACGACGTTCCAGGCAGACCACACAACAAGGTCCATGATCTTTTCAACACAATATTTTCTGGAGTCCTTGACCACTGCGCTAATCAAGCCACACCCCCACATCTCCTGGTTCTTCTCCCTTGACTGGGATGCTGAAGTATCTGTAGTCTCGCTCACTAAACAATCCCTCCACAAAATCCAGGTCTCGCCCACTTAAGTATCTGTAGTCTCCTCACTTGCAAAACAATCCCTCCACAAAGTCCAGGTCTCACCTACTGCTGTATCTGTAGTCTCGCTCACTAAACAATCCCTCCACAAAATCCAGGTCTCGCCCACTTAAGTATCTGTAGTCTCCTCACTTGCAAAACAATCCCTCCACAAAGTCCAGGTCTCACCTACTGCTGTATCTGTAGTCTCACTCGCTACACAATCCCTCCACAAAGTCCAGGTCTCACCTACTGCTGTATCTGTAGTCTCACTCGCTACACAATCCCTCCACAAAGTCCAGGTCTCACCTACTGCTGTATCTGTAGTCTCACTCGCTACACAATCCCTCCACAAAGTCCAGGTCTCACCTACTGCTGTATCTGTAGTCTCACTCGCTAAACAATCCCTCCACAAAGTCCAGGTCTCACCTACTGCTGTATCTGTAGTCTCGCTCACTAAACAATCCCTCCACAAAGTCCAGGTCTCACCTACTTAAGTATCTGTAGTCTCCTCACTTGCAAAACAATCCCTCCACAAAGTCCAGGTCTCACCTGCTGCTGTATCTGTAGTCTCACTCGCTACACAATCTCTCCACAAAGTCCAGGTCTCACCTACTTAAGTATCTGTAGTCTCCTCACTTGCAAAACAATCCCTCCACAAAGTCCAGGTCTCACCTACTTTTGTATCTGTAGTCTCCTCACTCACTGATTAATCCCTCCACAAAGTCCAGGTCTCACCTACTGCTGTATCTGTAGTCTCACTCGCTACACAATCCCTCCACAAAGTCCAGGTCTCACCTACTGCTGTATCTGTAAGTCTCACTCGCTACACAATCCCTCCACAAAGTCCAGGTCTCACCTACTGAACTATCCAACCGCAAAGTGTAAGCTGAAAATCACAACAGAAAAGATGCGCCTTGCAATCACAAAATCTGGTTATGACTGACCTGGACATGGAGAATCACTTCTGCGCTTCAGGTCTGCTAATTCTCCACAGTTCTGAGAGGAAATCCTCACAAAGCTAAAACTGGGTCCTGGTAAGGATCATGTTGAAAGCAGTTCGACAGCTACTGGATGCTTTTTACCAGGCCTGCAGGCGCCAGAATAGCTCTGTGGCAGAGCTCCGGACACATAATCTTGGTGATTCTGGGGTTGCGGATTTGAATCTCCACCCGGGCTGTTTTGGTACAGGGAGATTTTTCCCTCGGAGTGAACATTGGTTCTGACTCCATTTCCCAAACAATCCTTCGAATGAGACTATACACCAAGGTTCTGTGTGTGAAGACACGCATAACATCTTTCACACATGTAAAATCCCATCACCAACTTTCTGAAACAAAAGGCCAGTTTGGCTGTTGGAATGGATGACACGTTATACATAGCATGCACCTTCCCTGAAGTTGGAGTATGGCCGCCTTGATAGCGGGATAAAAAAAAAAAAATGGTCATACACACAAAACTCCACGTCCTTTGTTGGGTAGACGGGATAAATCCTTGCCCACCTATAGAGGGAGTGCCCTTCAGGAGTATCAGCCTGCGTACGCACAAACAAAGAACAGATGTATCGATATCTCTCACTAAGGCATTTCTCAGATATTTCTCTCTTTTTGTTTCTTTGTGCCTGAGCTTAAAAAGCAGCCTCCATAGGGCTGAGCAAGGAAGACAGAATTTTTCCCAGGCTTGAAGAGCAGCCTCCCTGGGGCTGTGCAAGCAAGACAGAATTTTCCCCAGGCTTGAAATAAACAGCACAAAAATTTTGCTAGGCAAAAAAAAAAAAAAAAATTTTCCAGATTTCTTAGCAAACTGAATTTCCAACCTGAACCCATCCCCACCCCACCCCCTCCTCCCAGCCCCAATGACATCCTTACAAGTGTGTGTGTGTGTGTGTGTGTGTGTGTGTGTGTGTGTGTGTGTGTGTGTGTGTGTGTGTGTGTGTGTGTGTGTGTGTGTGTGTGTGTGTGTGTGTGTGTGTGTGTGTGTGTGTGTGTGTGTGTGTGTATGTGTGTGTGTGTGTGTATGCGTGTGTGTGTGTGTGTGTGTGTGTGTGCATGCATGCTCACATGGACTTTCTTGTTTGGATGTGCAAGTATATCAATAGGTGTGCATTTTTTTTTCTGCACATGTACATTTGTGGATGAGAGAGAGAGAGAGAGAGAGAGAGAGAGAGAGAGAGAGAGAGAGAGAGAGAGAGAGAGAGAGAGAGAGAGAGACAGACAGACATTGAGACAGACAGAAAGAAAGAAAGAAAGAGAACGAGTGAGACTAAGTGAGTGTAGGAATGAAAACGAATGTCTGCGCACGAGTCTATGTGTGTAGTTTTCTATTTCTCTTGTTTCTCATACTTCCTGAGCAAAATCTCTACGGTCAACACACACACACACACACACACACACATACATGCACATGAGCGCAGACATTTTTCTCTGCATACTGAGCTAGAGTTCAACTGGTGAGCACTGACACCATTCCACCCTTAACCTGTGTGTCATGAGTTCAGAGTTCAGCTAGTAAGTGCAGACACCATTCCACCCTTAACATGTGTGTCGTGGGTTCAGAGTTCAACTGGTAAGCGCAGACACCATTCCACCCTTGACCTGTGTTGTGTGTTCAGAATTCAACTGGTAAGTGCAGACACCATTCCACCCTTGACCTGTGTGTTGTGGGTTCAGAGTTCATGTGTTGTGGGTTCAGAGGTCATCTGTGTGTTGTGGGTTCAGAGGTCATCTGTGTGTTGTGGGTTCAGAGGTCATCTGTGTGTTGTGGGTTCGAATTCTGGAGATGGCTGACTGATGGAAAGTGGAGTCTGATTATTCCTGCCTTGCTGAGCAATATATGGATAGACCAGCTAGCTAGTAGCTGATTCGTCTTTGTGCGTATTGGCAGAAAGATGATGGCAATCATGGGAATCCTTGGCCAACAAACATGGAAACAACAATTCCTAGCTTGAAAAAAAAAAGAAGCCTACATCCCCTGGTGTCATCATCAGCACCACGATGAATAGAACTAAAAGAACTGACCAAAAAAAAAAGAAAAAAAAAAAAAAAAAAAAAAACCAGCAACACTACCGCTCATGTGTGTTGCGGCACACCTGCTGCATTTTTCGTACTTGCAATGGAATGTTGTTAGTATTTTATATTAATTAAAGAGAGACAAACATGCAACACCAGCAAACCAGCAAAGTATCTCCCCCCCCCCCCCCCCTCACTAATAGCTCAGTACTTGGCCCTCCTCAGCTACAATCACTCTGGAACTATTGATCCATCAAAACTTACAGGTCAAACCCAAAAGGTTAAACACACACAGTGTGGGCAGTCCCTCCAAACCTTTCTGCTTCTGCCTTCTTCAGTGTCATTGGACACTGAATTCAATACACATCTACAGACCCAAGTCTTCAGCCTTCTTCAGTGCTATTCAACACTGAATTCAATACACATCTACAGGCCCAAGTCTGTTCCCATCATTTAATCCCAAACTTTCGATTTACATCGTCTATCTTGAAATCTCTGAAAACGGACATTCACTTCTGTGTTCACACAAAAATGAGAACACGACAGGATCACAACCCCCTAAAGAGCAACACAGCAGGATCCACATCATGAGCGTACAGTCACACGACAAAGGAGAGAAACAGAGCAACACAGCAGGATCCACATCATGTGTGTACAGTCACACGACAAAGGAGAGAACAGAGCAACACAGCAGGAGCCACATCATGAGCGTACAGTCACACGACAAAGGAGAGAACAGAGCAACACAGCAGGATCCAAATCATGAGCGTACAGTCACACGACAAAGGAGAGGACAGAGCGACACAGCAGGATCCTCATCATAAGCGTACAGTCACACGACAAAGGAAGAACAGAGCGACACAGCAGTAGGAAAGAGAAGGAAAATACAAAACATCATGCAAAAAACAAATATCAATACACACTGAAGCCCACGTGCATGCATGCACAAGCAAATCATCAACATAAACAGAGGCAAATTTTACATCTGGAAAAACACACACAGACACAGACATGCACACATACGCATACATACACACACACACACACACACGAACACGCGCACACACACACACACACACACACACACACACACAGAGGCAATCTGCATACTTGGACACACATGCCATGATGAAGGGCGGCAGGGGAGAGAGGCATGTGGAGGGGAGTGTGGGATGGGGGTGTTGGGGGGGGGGGGGGGGGGGGTGGGACACCTGGAGATTTAAACACACACACACACACACACATCTATTGGAAGGAAGTTAGAATGACCTTGTTCCAACCAGAGCATCAAAGGCCGGCCACTCTTGCCTGTTCCTTGAGCAACCCGGCCTGTGGCCATGATTCCCCCCGCTCCCCCTTCCCCCGCCAGGTCCACAGGCAAAGACCTACCACAAGCTGACCCCCCCCCCCCCCCCCCCCAACCCCCCTCCCCCAACCCCCTCCCCCCACCTCCACCCTCATGTTCACACCCAGCAACAGCAGAGATCAGATGTCTGCTTTAAAGACCCTGTCACCTGCATTCCTTGGTGTGGGGAACAAAGACCCAGGACATTCTCCATTAAAAAAAAAAAAAAAAAATCAGCACCCAACCTGAATACACATATTAGAGTGCGCTCATTCTAAAACTCCCTCACCAGCTAACTGAGACATCAAGCACTACAGTTGCTTCAGGAGATCCGTCCATTTCAGATTCCCTACAGCGCAGTCTGCACTACAGTTCCTTCAGGAGATCCGTCCATTTCAGATTCCCCACAGCGCAGTCTGCACTACAGTCTTTCAGGAGATCCATCCATTTCAGATTCCCTACAGCGCAGTCTGTTTTGATTTGGGGTCACCAAGGCAAGGACACTATGCTGACAAGTGCACGTCACTGTGGAAACATGACATACTGTTTTTATTTGCCACTTTCCTGCAAACGTTACTTGCCTGATCCACTAACAATCTTCAACTAATCAGGGTTTGGGTGTCATACCTGTGTCTGGAAAGGCACAGGTATCTTCACTAATCAGGTCTTCCTTTGTCATACCTGTGTCTGGAAAGACACACAGGTATCTTCACTAATCAGGCCTTCCTTTGTCATACCTGTGCCTGGAAAGACACAGGTATCTCCACTAATCAGGTCTTCCTTTGTCATACCTGTGTCTGGAAAGACACACAGGTATGTGACTGACCCAGCCTTGTTCTGCCATTAAAAAAGACATTCACTGATAAACAGACTCCTCGGCTTGGTGGCCGTGGGCTTGTGTGGCCTGATCCCAGCACCCAGCTGGCATTGCTGATTTATGGCCGTCACCATCTGATGACATCTGCAAGCTGGGGACAGGTGGAATGGTCGAATCCACATCCATCTGTCTGCCCAGCTGTCACTGCAGATTTAGGGCCGTCATCATCTGATGACATCTGCAAGCTGAGGACAGGTGGAATGATCGAATCCACATCCATCTGTCTGCCCAGCTGTCATTGCAGATTTAGGGCTGTCATCATCTGATGACATCTGCAGCTGGGGACTGCTGGAATGGTCGAATCCACATCTATCTGTCTGCCCAGCTGGCATTGCAGATTTAGGGGCCGTCATCATCTGATGACATCTGCAAGCTGGGGACTGCTGGAATGGTCGAATCCACATTTATCTTTCTGCCCTGCTGTCATTGCAGGTTTAGGGCCAGCAGCAGGGTGAGGAAGGGTGTGGCTGTGTAGTCGGAGCTGGAAGGGGGCCGGCAGCAAGCCCACTGGTGTGGCAGCAAGCCCACTGGTGTGGCAGCAAGCCCACTGGTATGGCATGGGAGGTTAGGCAGCAAAAAATTAAGAGACAAACACTGTCCTTTGAGCGTTGTAATGTGGACATTTCAGTTCCTTCAACACCGACTTTGCCTGCCTCCATGATGGGCCATCATCGTCAGATGTTGTACAAGTAAAACTCACTGACAGCAAAGCCCACTGTCTTCAGATGCGGTACAAGTAAAACTCACTGACAGCAAAGCCCATCATCGTCAGATGGGGTACAAGTAAAACTGGCAGCAAAACACATTGTCGTTAGATGTGGTACAAGTAAAATTCATTGACTGCAAAACCCCACTGTCGTCAGATGTGGTACAAGTAAAATTCATTGACTGCAAAACCCATTGTCGTCAGATGTGGTACAAGTAAAATTCACTGACTGCAAAACCCATTGTCGTCAGATGTGGCACAAGTAAAATTCATTGACTGCAAAACCCATTGTCGTCAGATGTGGCACAAATAGAATTCATTGACTGCAAAACCCATTGTCATCAGATGTGGCACAAGTAAACTTCATTGACTGCAAAACCCATTGCTGTCAGATGAGGCACAAGTAAAATTGATTGACTGCAAAACCCATTGTCATCAGATGTGGCACAAGTAAACTTCATTGACTGCAAGACTCATTGTTGTCAGATGTGGTACAAACAAACTAATAGCAAGACCCACTGTTGTCAAATGTGGTACAAACAAAACTAACAGCAAAACCCATTGTTGTCAGATGTGATACACATAAAAGTGACAGCAAAACCCATTGTCAAATGTGGTACAAACAAAACTAAACAGCAAGACCCACTGTTTTCAGATGTGGTACAAACCAAAACTAACAGCAAGACCCACTGTTGTCAGATGTGGTAGATGCAGTACGACCTGACTGACTGCAAAATCCTTTGTTCATGTTTTCAGTTCCAGAGCCACCGTCAGCGAGCTGAAGATTGCTGTCACTTCTCGTTTGTGTGTCCCCCATCACACGCTGTGACCCAGTTTGTGTGCTCCCCATCACACGCGCTGTGACCCAGTTGTGTGTGTCCCCCATCACAGGCTGTGACCCAGTTTGTGTGCCCCCTATCACGGGCTGTGACCCAGTTTGTGTGTCCCCCATCAGTGTGCCCCCCATCACAGGCTGTGACCCAGTTTGTGTGCCCCCCATCACAGGCTGTAAGCCAGTTTGTGTGCCCCCCATCACAGGCTGTGACCCAGTTGTGTGCCCCCCCATCACAGGCTGTAAGCCAGTTTGTGTGCCCCCATCACATGCTATAACCCAGTTTGTGTGCCCCCCATCACAGGCTGTAACCCAGTTTGTGTGTCCCCCATCACAGGCTGTGACCCAGTTTCTTCTCCAGACAGACTTCCAGCAGAACTTTCAATACACCTCTCTGTGTAATCAAAACCAAAAGCTAATGTTCTTTTCAACATGTACAGAAATCTTACCACCAGGAAACAGGCCTCTAACTTACCTCGTTCACTTGCAGAATATCCGACACTTAATTACCCACTGTGCATTCCAGCCACCAGTCTACAGAGGTTAAACAGAGCTTTTCACTAATTTTGTGACACATGCACACAATGGCACATCAACATCTTCACACATACACAACACACACACACACACACACATGCAATAACCATCAAAGCACTGGTTTCAGTACACAACCCAACAAAGCAGTCCAAATGTACCCAGCAAACAAAACAAAGCAGTCCAAATGTACCCAGCAAACAAAACACAGCAGTCCATATGTACCCAGCAAACAAAACAAAGCAGTCCATATGTACCCAGCAAACAAACTCAGCAGTCCATATGTACCCAGCAAACAAAACAAACAGCGACAATGAACTCTGTGCGCATGCAAGAGAATGAACAGAAAACAAGAAAAAAAAAAAGGGGGGGGGGGGGGGGGGGGTTTGGCACACTATGTAAAGGGAAAATCAAATAAAAACACAAACTACCATGACAACAAAAGAGAGACAACCCCTGACCGAAATAAAATTAAAAAAAAAAAAGGCGTTCATGCATAAAAGAAATTCCAAACTGAAAACAAAAACCAACAGGGGAAGAAGCAGGCAGAACCGGGACGACAAGCTGGACGAAGCTCCTGCAAGCTACCACAACAACGACGACGATGACACCTCCACCACACACACCATCACACACACACCCCACCTTCCGTTCCGGCGCCACCCTGCCCCCGCCTTGGGGGAGGGGGCGGTGACCGGCAGCGTTCTCACGCCTCATCACGCCTTCATCAGGTGCACCTGGTCTGACCCGGGCGTGCTCAGGCGAAGGTAGGGAAGAGTGGTGCCCGAACTCAGGCTCCCGCTGGACTCCATGCCCGCTGCGCCCTGGCTTGGCCCTGTCCCCGCCCCTCCGCCCACCATTGATGAAGCGTAGGACGCCGGCCGCTGGGGGTGGGCCGAGCCATGAGGGTTCAGGTGGGTGTGCTCGCTTCCGAAGGAGCCGGACCATTCCATGGACTCGTGGTAGGAGACGTAGGTGGGTAGACACCAGCTGTCTCGGGTGGATTATATGGGCCGATAGCCCACCTCCTTCCCTGCCACGGAGGAGGAGGAGGAGGAGGAGGGAGGCGGGTGATGAGGATCATGGGAGAGGGAGGGGGTGGAGGACAGGGGACGGAGGGGGCGGGTGTAGGTGCTGGTGCTGATGAGATACTTACACGTTTCCTCTTGCTCCAGGGAGGCCTGGATGACGACGACAGCCACGCCTAACCCCACCATCTGCCACAAGACCATCACACACACACACACACACACCATTTCACACACACACACACACACACACTCCATCACACACACACACACACACACACTGTCACATATCTCTACATGTATACATATTCATCTACCTACTCACTCATATACATTTATGTGTACATATTCATCTCTCTATCAGCATTATTATCTATACACACCATACACAAAAAAGTGTGCATGTCAAGGGTAACTTCATTAGTAAACAATTCTTCTTTTCAAATCCGTTGTTAAATGGAAGTGATGTACAATATTCTTTTAATCTGTTTCTTTTCCCTCGCTTTCAATAAAGTGAAATAAGATTAACACATACAGTGAATAATTTCAACCAACAGTCTAAAGCCATTCTTGAAACAGATAAAAAAAAGAAAAAGAAAAACAAAAAAAAAAAAGTAAATGCTGGTGACAAAAAAAAAAAAAAAAACCAAATTAAAAAAAAATCAACTTGTGTGTTCAACTGGTACACTTTGGCATCACACATAAACATAGCATCAGTCATAATTTGTATTTTGAAAAAGCCTTCATACTCTTGAGCATATTAGAAATAAAACACAGCTTTCACAGCACAGATTGAAGTCACTCACAGAAATGTTACATGTTCACATGTCTGTGAGATTGTCAGCCTGTCTCTCTTGTTTACACCAGCTACCTTCACTGCAACAATGTTTATGATTCAACAGAAAGGAATGACTCCGACTGTTCACCCACCCAGTAAGAGTAATGCCTACATGCACATATGTGTGTGTGTGTGTGTGTGTGTGTGTGTGTGTGTGTGTGTGTTAAAGATGTTTGTGTGTGTGTGTGTGTGTGTGTGTGTGTGTGTGTGTGTGTGTGTGTGTGTGTGTGTGTGTGTGTGAGAGAGAGAGAGATGTTAGTGTGTGTGTGTGTGTGTGTGTGTGTGTGTGTGTGTGTGTGAGATGTTAGTACGTGCGTGCAAGCAAGAGTGTGTATGTGTGTGAGTGTGTGTGTGATGTTAGAGTGTGTGTGTGATATTAGTGAGTGAGTGAGTGTGTGTGTGTGTGTGTGTGTGTGTGTGTGTGTGTGTGTGTGTGTGTGTGATTCATTTAACGTCTTTCCTCTAATCGTGATATTAGACGATTAAAAAAAAAAAAAAAAAAAAACCCCAAAAAAAAACAAGTGCATTACTGAAAGTTATAGAGTTCCAAGTATGCGGGCATGTGTGTGTGTGAATGTGTGTACACATATGGTGCTTAGGCGGTTATTCAAAATATATCTGATTAAAGAAATAAGTATACAACTACACTATTAGAAATAGTAAACAAAATAACAAAAAAACCCATATATATAACAACAACAAAATCAGTGAACACCCCCACCCCACCTACCCCCTTCCTTTCATTCCCTCTCTATCCCCTCCCCATCCCTCCCTCCCCCTCCATCACTTTTATATTAAGACAAAAAAATCAGATACTGTAGTGACCAACTGGACTGATACCTAAACTTACAAAAAAGTCTTAGGTTAAAGCTGGTGAATTGAATATAATGTGTGAGTTATTTTGCACAAAACTGGAATAAAAGTATTTACAAGTTCTTACATTTGTGCTTATGCTTGTGCACGCACACGTATGTGCGCATGTGCATGTGCGCGTGTGTGTATACATCTGCGAGTGTGTTTGAGTATGTGTATGTGCATATGTGTGTGCTTATGTGAGTGCTTATATGAATAATAATGGTAATTATAAATCACTTAAATTTTTCAAAAAGTTTCAAAGGAAAAAAAAATTTTTTAAACAAAACTAATCAATTTAACACCCATCAAGGCACAGAACCGTAACCTTTCTCCATCTTGTCACTTTAAAGCTTTGTACATTACTCCATCTTCCCTCCCCACACTTATGCCCGCCCCACACACAACAAAAAAGGAACCTATAAATACTTCCCCAATGGAGTGTGTGCTCTAAGCATACAAAAAACGCATATGTTAGAGCTGGTGACTCAAAGATGGCCTCTGCACTATTTTGTCTCAACACTGGTGTTATTTTCTTTTTACATAAACACACTGTTTTTAACATATTTTATTTTAAAAGCATCAAGTTTCCACCTATACATCACTGAATGTATATTCTTATTTAAACTAAAGTTATGTTGAATGTTTTTAATATATAAAAAGTATCACACTGATTTTGATTGTCATATTCTATCATTCTATCTTTGAAAATTTTCGAAATATGTGTTTTAACTAGCTTGCACTGCTCATGTACCGATAAGGCTAGTTTAAGATATTCAGAACCAGAGATACGTTTTGCTCCACATTTAACAGCCCTATCTACTTTATCATTATAATAAGGAACAGTGTGAAGGAATCCAACAAAAGGATAACTGGGTGCCTCCTTCAATAAGCATGTGGATCAAACAGCTTACCTCAATAATCATTTCAGGCCTAGTATGCAAGTGAAAATTTAGTGCCAGAAGGACTGATTTTGAATACTACAACAGAGCTTGAAATATTGTTTTGGGGAAATTTAAAGGTAATTCAAAGCCATGAGTATTGCTGTTAATTCAGCTGTCAATATGGATTTGTTACATCCAATGTAAAAAGATTTCTCCACCCTCAAGTCTGGGATTAAGAATGCACAGCCTGTTTGCTTACCAATACATGAACCATCTGTGCATATTTTTAATTGGTTAGTGTATTTCTCGTCAATATGACACTTAGTATAACTTGCTACCATATTGATATTTTCATCTTTTTTGATGCTGGTGTGATCAATAGCAAAATGGGCTTTTTTTAAGTTCCCAGGGTGGAATAGGACAAAAACATGGTCTGGGAGAGAAAAGCTTCCTTTTCTAAAGAAACCCCAGAATCTGAAAGGATTTTTGATGTATAAGTTGCCATAGTTATTTGAGAAGTTATAGACTTTGCTCTTCTCGGAAAATCAAAATCTGATCTCATTTTAATTTCTGATTTGCTATGTGTGTTTTTCTAGCTGTACTTTTAATGACAAATTTACAACATGTTAAATCTCTATAATCATCTAGAGGAAGTACCTGGGCTTCATAATATGTACGTGACAATGATGCGGCACAGGAAGTCCAAGAGCTAATTTCAATGCCTTACATTCAATACTTTGCAGTTTTTGTAATAGATATTTAGGCGCACTGAAGAATATTTCCTGGGCATAGTTTTTTTTGATCTCATTAAAGATTTACATAGAGTGATCAAGTGTGTGTGTGTGTGTGTGTCTGTGTGTGTCTCTCTCTCTCTGCTGCATGTATGTATGTATGTATGTATGTATGTATGTGTGTATGTGTGTATGTATGTGTGTGTGTGTGTGTGTGTGTGTGTGTGTGTGTGTGTGTGTGTGTGTGTGTACGTGCGTGCACACGCATGTGCATGTGCGTGAGTGAGTTGTTTCGTCAATTCCATGTTTGTCCATGTAAACTCTCTGGTTTTCTCAGGGGTCGTCTTCATGTCCCCGGAACAGGACCATTTCGGCTCCAACTGGGGTCGCAGTGCCACCGACAGCCTGTGTGTTTCCACTTTGTTTTCCTCTGAGTTCATGTTTTGCAGGGATGACAGTGTTTGGTTGCCCCTTTCCTTTCAATGCAACCCAATGACACTGTGCTCCCAACACACGGCACACGGCGAGGTTCCACTCTTCACTGTGGGCTCCATGGTCCTTAAAGCCAGGAGTTTACTACTCATCAACGATTACTGCACAGATATCTGGTGAGCTGGTGAGACTGTATTGACAATCAGCTTAAACCAGCATCAGATTGAAAAGCAACCGTCCATGTGTCCCTAAGCCATTTCCCGGCCTCATGGGCGTGTGCTCATGGATCGTTTTGTGCCGGTACGGTAGTTTAGTTTCTATTCATTCGTTGGAATAAATCTTGGCATTATGAAAGACACAATTAAAAGCGCAGTTACCTCATTTTGAAGCTAACAATTAAAACCATTCTTGTTCACACCGACCTGTCTGCTCTGATGATCTTAGGACCTCTCGATTCATTTCACATTGCCCGCCTTGGCTGAAGGCTGTGTCAGGCCAATTGACATAGGCTACAACACCAAGGCTACATCAAAATGTTGTTATGCTGTGTCAGGCCAATTGACATAGGCTACAACACCAAGGCTACATCAAAATGTTATGCTGTGTCAGGCCAACTGACATAGGCTACAACACCAAGGCTACATCAAAATGTTGTTATGCTGTGTCAGGCCAACTGACATAGGCTACAACACCAAGGCTACATCAAAATGTTGTTATGCTGTGTCAGGCCAACTGACATAGGCTACAACAGCAAGGCTACATCAAAATGTTGTGGGGATTGTCTTCAGTTGTGACAAGCTCCTAGCATAACACTGTCAGTCTCAAAAATCCCCCAAAGTCGGAGTATGGCTGCCCATGTGGAAGGGTAATCAAAAACGGTCATGCACATAATGTTCTCATCCCCAGCTGATGCATTTGTACCATAGTGTTCAAGTACTTCGGCTGTTTGGGTGATCCCTGGAGTCTTTTAGGCAGGGTACGACAACAACGACAACAACATTTCACTTTGCAACCATTGCGCTATTAATATATAACACTGATCGTAAATACAATGGTAAAAGAACAAATCACTGTCACTACACAGTACAATGATGAATGAACATGTCACTGTCAATATACTGTACAATGATGAATGAGCATATCACTGTCAATACACTGTACAATGATGAATGAACATATCACTGTCAATACACTGTACAATGATGATGAATGAACCATCACATATCACTGTCACTACACTGTACAATGATGACGAATGAACATGTCACTGTCACTACACTGTTCTCTCATGGACCGATTCATGTTCTCTCATGGACCGATTCATGTTCTCTCATGGACCGATTCATGTTCTCCCATGGACCGATTCACGTTCTCTCATGGACCGATTCATGTTCTCTCATGGACCGATTCATGTTCTCTCATGGACCGATTCATGTTCTCTCATGGACCGATTCATGTTCTCTCATGGACTGTCTTTTTGGTGTCTGGACTGAAAGGAGAGGCTATTCCAATCTAAGACTCTGGAATCTTCCCAATGAAAGAGTTCAGTAATGGCAGCAGTATTGTTAAGATCTAAGAACCAAAACTACTGAGACGATAATCACATTTGTCAATGATTTTTCTTTCCGGAACATTTTGTTTACTTAAACAGGTGTGACAACAGAAAAGTATGCTCAAAATGAACAAGAGAAAATATATTCTTCCCCAAAACGTCTAAGTACCAGAAAGCACTCCAACCAATTTCGCTAAAGTGGAGACAGTTCAAACGCAGTCTCGCCAGCCCAGAGACAGAAAGTCCAAACTTCCCTGACTGAGTTTTCCCACATGATGTATACCCCTGGGTTTGGCATTGAGTTGTCAGATCAGGCCGTCCCTGACCAGCTGGGCAAGGCCAAAACTTTCCTGCCTGATCTTTCTGGATGAACTCTCTCGTCACAAACCGACGCTATAGCGTTTTCCCAACGACGTTATGCTTCCGTACAAACGAACGCCATCAACGTTTAGGCCTTGACAGATTTTTCATGGGGTGATAGCGTGATCAACAGACCACAAGCAGCTATAAACAATATCGTCGGCATTCCTTTGTTTGCCTGCCCTGTTGTTTCGCATGGCCTATCACCCACCTTGTGTCAGTTGCTGACTGACTACAACAACCCACATGACTACAGTAATCTGCATAGAGTGTGAAACACAGTGTCTCAATCAAATTCTTCTGCCAATGTGTCGGAGCAAAGGGGAGCCTGTCGGCAACATTTCAGCATTCCTGAAGTTTTTGAAATGCTACAGATGGAAGGTTCATGTTATCTCTTGGTTTGCATTTTTGGTGATTTTTGTTACTAGCCATAACAAATTAAATGATCGACACCACTGTTTTCTGAACGTGCCCGACCTTGCTGGCGAACAGTGCTCACCCCCTCTTGTTTTGCATTTTTGGTGATTTTTTTTTTTTTTTTACTAACCATAACAAATTAAATGATCAACACTACCGTTTTCTGAACGTGCCCGACCTTGCTGGCGAACAGTGCTCACCCCCTCTTGTTTTGCATTTTTGGTGATTTTTTTTTTTTTTTTTACGACCCATAACAAATGGCCCGTTCACGGGGAAAAACAAGGGACAGAACTGTCCGTCTTGAGTGAGTTAAAGCAGGAGACTAATGCACCCTTGGGTGTGGTATGGAGTTGTAGGATCCGGTCATCCCTGACCAGCTGGGGAGGGCCCCAGCCAGACACTCACCCCCAGTAAGACTGCACGGCCGCGTGGATCACCTCCACATAGTAATACTGCAGGATGCAGCCTTCCACATACTCCTCTGGCGGGATGGGGCGCCCGGTGTGTCCGTGGCAGAGGGCGCGCTGCCCAGCCAGCTGCTGTTGGTGATGTTGCAGCCAATGCCGTGTTCCAACCACCACGACTTGCTGTCCGTGCCGATGGTCAGGATGTAGCGCTCACGGTTCTGGGGGGAAAAAGAGGAGGACAGCAAAGGAAATCAGCAGGGGAAGGTGGCTGGTGAGGGAGAAAGCGCGCAGTGTTGTGTGTGCTGGTGAGGGAGAAAGCGCGCAGTGTTGTGTGCGCTGGTGAGGGAGAAAGCGCGCAGTGTTGTGAGTGCTGGTGTGGGAGGAAACGCGCAGTGTTGTGTGTGCTGGTGAGGGAGGAAACGCGCAGTGTTGTGTGTGCTGGTGAGGAGAGAAAGCGCGCAGTGTTGTGTGTGCTGGTGACGGAGAAAGCGCGCAGTGTTGTGTGTGCTGGTGAGGGAGAAAGCGCGCAGTGTTGTGTGTGGTGAGGGAGAAAGCGCGCAGTGGTGAGGGAAGAAACGCGCAGTGTTGTGTGTGCTGGTGCTGGTGTGGGAAAAAGCGCGCAGTGTTGTTGTGTGTGCTAGTGACGGAGAAAAAGCGCGCAGTGTTGTGTGCGCTGGTGAGGGAGGAAACGCGCAGTGTTGTTGTGTGCTGGTGAGGGGAAAAGCGCGCAGTGTTGTGTGTGCTGGTGAGGGGGAAAAGCGCGCAGTGTTGTGTGTGCTGGTGAGGGAAAAAAGCGCGCAGTGTTGTGTGTGTGCTGGTGGTGAGGGAAAAACGCGCAGTGTGTTGTGCGTGCTGGTGAGGAAGTGCGCAGTGTTGTGCGTGCTGTAAGGAAGTGCGCAGTGTTGTGCGTGCTGGTGAGGGAGGAAGTGCGCAGTGTTGTGCGTGCTGGTGAGGAAAGTGCGCGCAGTGTTGTGCGTGCTGGTGAGGAAGTGCGCAGTGTTGTGTGTGCTGGTGAGGAAGGCGCGCAGTGTTGTGCGTGCTGGTGAGGAACAAAGTGCGCAGTGTTGTGTGTGCTGGTGAGGTTGTGCAAAAAAGTGCGCAGTGTTGTGTGTGCTGGTGAGGGGCTGGTGAAAAGCGCGCAGTGTTGTGCATGCTGGTGAGGGAGGAAAAGCGCGCAGTGTTGTGTGTGCTGGTGAGGAGCAAAAAGCGCACAGTGTTGTGCATGTGCTGGTGAGGGAGGAAGTGCGCAGTGTGTTGTGCATGCTGGTGAGGAGGTGAGGGTGAGGAAGTGCATGCAGTGTTGTGCATGCTGGTGAGGAAGTGCAGTGTGTGCTGCTGTGAGGGAGGAGGCTGAGGGAGGTGCGCAGTGTTGTGCATGCATGCTGGTGAGGAAGTGCGCAGTGTTGTGCATGCTGGTGAGGGAGGAAGTGCGCAGTGTTGTGCTGGTGAGGAAGTGCTGCTGGTGAGGGAGGAGTGCGCAGTGTTGTGCATGCTGGTGAGGAGGAAGTGCGTGCTGGTGAGGGGAGGAAGTGCGCAGTGTTGTGCATGCTGGTGAGGAGGAGAGGAGTGTGCGCAGTGTTGTGCATGCTGGTGAGGAAGTGCGCAGTGTTGTGCATGCTGGTGAGGGAGAAGTGTGCAGTGCATGCAGTGTTGTGTGCATGCTGGTGAGGAAGTGCGCAGTGTTTGTGCAGTGTGTGCATGCTGGTGAGGGAGGAAGTGCGCAGTGTTGTGCATGCTGGTGAGGAAGTGTGCAGTGTTGTGCATGCTGGTGAGGGAGGAAGTGCAGTGTTGCAGTGTTGTGCATGTTGTGGTGAGGAAGGAGTGCGCAGTGTTGCTGCATGCTGGTGAGTGAGGAAGTGCGCAGTGTTGTGCATGCTGGTGAGGGAGGAAGTGAAGTGTTGTGCATGCTGGTTGTGCAGTGTTGTGCATGCTGGTGAGGAGGAAGTGCGCAGTGTTGTGCATGCTGGTGAGGGAGGAAGTGCAGTGTTGTGCATGCTGGTGAGGGAGGAAGTGCGCAGTGTTGTGCATGCTGGTGAGGGAGGAAGTGCGCAGTGTTGTGCATGCTGGTGAGGGAGGAAGTGCGCAGTGTTGTGCATGCTGGTGAGGGAGGAAGTGCGCAGTGTTGTGCATGCTGGTGAGGGAGGAGTGCGCAGTGTTGTGCATGCTGGTGAGGGAGGAAGTGCGCAGTGTTGTGCATGCTGGTGAGGGAGGAAGTGCGCAGTGTTGTGCATGCTGGTGAGGGAGGAGTGTGCAGTGTTGTGCATGCTGGTGAGGGAGGAAGTGCTGTTGTGCATGCTGGTGAGGGAGGAAGTGCGCAGTGTTGTGCATGCTGGTGAGGGAGGAAGTGTGCAGTGTTGTGCATGTGCATGCTGGTGAGGGAGGAAGTGTGCAGTGTTGTGCAGTGCTGGTGTGAGGAAGTGCGCAGTGTTGTGCATGCTGGTGAGGGAGGAGTGTGTTGTGCAGTGTTGTGAGGAAGTGCGCAGTGTGTGCATGGGTGAGTGAGGAAGTGTGCAGTGTTGTGCATGCTGGTGAGGGAAGTGCGCAGTGTTGTGCATGCTGGTGAGGAGGAAGTGTGCATGTGTTGTGCATGCTGGTGAGGGAGGAAGTGTGCAGTGTTGTGCATGCTGGTGAGGGAGGAAGTGTGCAGTGTTGTGCATGCTGGTGAGGAAGTGTGCAGTGTTGTGCATGCTGGTGAGGGAGGAAGTGTGCAGTGTTGTGTGCATGCTGGTGAGGAGGAAGTGCGCAGTGTTGTGCATGCTGGTGAGGGAGGAAGTGCGCAGTGTTGTGCGTGCTGAGTGAGGAAGTGTGCAGTGTTGAGGAAGTGTGCAGTGTTGTGCATGCTGGTGAGGGAGGAAGTGTGCAGTGTTGTGCATGCTGGTGAGGGAGGAAGTGCGCAGTGTTGTGCATGCTGGTGAGGAGGAGTGTTGTGCAGTGTTGAGGGAGGCGCAGTGCTGGTGAGGGAGGGAGGAAGTGTGCAGTGTTTGTGCATGCTGGTGAGGGAGGAAGTGCGCAGTGTTGTGCATGCTGGTGAGGGAGGAAGTGCACAGTATTGTGCATGCTGGTGAGGAAGTGCGCAGTGTTGTGCTGGTGAGGGAGGAAGTGTGCAGTGTTGCATGCTGTTGAGGGAGGAATGCTGGTGAGGGAGGGAAGTGTGCAGTGTTGTGCATGCTGGTGAGGGAGGAAGTGCGCAGTGTTGTGCATGCTGGTGAGGGAGGAAGTGTGCAGTGTTGTGCGTGCTGGTGAGGAAGTGTGCAGTGTTGTGCATGCTGGTGAGGGAGGAAGTGCGCAGTGTTGTGCATGCTGGTGAGGGAGGAAGTGTGCATGCTGGTGAGGGAGGAAGTGTGCAGTGTTGTGCGTGCTGGTGAGGAAGTGTGCAGTGTTGTGCATGCTGGTGAGGGAGGAAGTGCGCAGTGTTGGTGAGGGAAGTGCACAGTGCATGCTGGTGAGGGAGGAAGTGCGCAGTGTTGTGCATGCTGGTGAGGGAGGAAGTGTGCAGTGTTGTGCATGCTGTGCGTGCAGTGCTGGTGAGGGAGGAAGTGCGCAGTGTTTGTGCATGTTGGTGAGGGAGGAAGTGCGCAGTGTTGTGTGTTTGTGCGTGCTGGTGAGGAAGTGCGCAGTGTTGTGCATGCTGGTGAGGGAGGAAGTGAGTGTTGTGCATGCAGGAAGTGCGCAGTGTTGTGTGCTGGTGAGGAGGAAGTGCGCAGTGTTGTTGTGTGTGCTGGTGAGGAAGTGCGCAGTGTTGTGCATGCTGGTGAGGAAGTGCTTAGTGTTGTGTGTGCTGGTGAGGAAGTGCGCAGTGCTTGTGTTGTGTGTGCTGGTGAGGAAGTGCGCAGTGTTGTGCGAGCTGGTGAGGGAGGGTAGGAAGGGGGGGGGGGGGGGGGGGGGGGGGGGGGGGGGGGAGTGGAGGAGGAGGGAAAGTGGATGGGGTAGAGACCCATGTCCACGTGTGTGCGCACCTGTGTGGACATGTCCAGTGCGTGTGCACCTGTGTGGACAATTGTCCAGTGCGTGTGCACCTGTGTGGACAATTGTCCAGTGCGTGCGCACCTGTGTGGACATGTCCAGTGCGCCTACAGTTGTGTGCAGTGGGGGGAAGGATGGGGGAATAGTACTAGGAACAGGTGGAGGGAGCAGGAAGAAGTAGGTAAGCATGTGCACATGTATGTTAATGTGTACAGCAAGTGTGTCTGTGCGTGTGTGCGTGTGCGTGTGTGTGTGTGTGGTTTCAATGACTATTATGCAAATAATTTCCTACTTCTTGTTCTGTATCGCAGACTGTAAAAATCCAGTGTATAAATTGTACATTAGCAAACATGTAGCAGCAATGTCATAAACAAGATTTTCTGACAGATACAAAATGATAAGACATAGTCTTCAACTTCAACACACACATACACACACGTACACACACGCGCGCGCGCGCGCGCGCACGCACGCACACACTCACTCTCACACACAGAGGCATGTAGGCATTTGCTCGCATGCACTAATATTTTCTTACTTAATATTTTCCTGCTATTTAGTTGCTTACCTGTCCAAACAAACACTTTGTCTCCACCTAACATGGAACCCATTAGCATCAGGAATCTCCACTAAAACAACACAAAAAAGATTGTATGGAGAGCTAATTCCATCCAACCTATAGGAATACATGAGTGGTCTCCCCTGAGTGACACGTAGTCAACTCACCTGCCGGACAATTCAGTGTTCTCCTTTTCCTCTTCTCCTCCCTCTCTAGTTCAAGCCACCTGTGTGTGGCTCACAGGGATAAGTCACAGGAGAGTCTCTGGCAAAAGTCACCTGTGTGTGGCTCACAGGGATAAGTCACAGGAGAATCCCTAGCAAAAAGCCCCATGTTAAGACAGCTCTGTATCAGGCACTGACTCCAGTTCCCCTCTTTTCCGTTGATTCTTTGACACACGCTTCAGCGAGGTTTCAGAATACTCCTTCTTCCAAGTCATGTTTTTCACACACACACACACTCGTTCTCTCTCTCTCTCTCCACCACCCCAACATGCTGCATCTAATTTTCGCCACTCCTCTTTTTTCGCAGACATCAGTCAGTTTCATCCAACCAAAGCATTTCCCTTCATCCTCTTCGCTCCAAGCCCGTTGGATCCATGGAAAAAAAGACGCATGTGGGGCCCCCCTGAGGGTGAGGTTGTTGATACTGTGCCCCCCCCCCCCCCCCCTCTTGAGGGTAAGGTTGTTATTACTGTGTGCCCCCCTGAGGGTGAGATTGTTGATACTGTGGGGCCCCCTAAGGGTGAGGTTGTTGATACTGTGGGGCCCCCTAAGGGTGAGGTTGTTGATACTGTGGGCCCCCCTGAGGGTGAGGTTGTTGATACTGTGGGCCCCCCTGAGGGTGAGGTTGTTGATGCTGTGGGGTTCCCCTGAGGGTGAGGTTGTTGATACTGAGAAGCCTTCCTGTGAGTGAGGTTGTTGATACTGTGGGGCTCCCCTCAGGGTGAGGTTGTTGATACTGTGGGGCCCCCCTGTGGGCGAGGTTACTGATACTGTGAGGCCTCCCTGTGGGTGAGGTTATTGATACTGTGGGGCCCTCCCTGTGGGTGAGGTTACTGATACTGTGGGGCCTCCCTGGGAGTGAGGTTGTTGATACTGTGGGGCCCCTCAAGGGTGAGTTTGTTGATACTGTGGGGCCCCCTGAGGGTGAGGTTGTTGATACTGTGGGGGCCCCTCAAGGGTGAGTTTTGTTGATACTGTGGGGCCCCCCTGAGGGTGAGGTTGTTAATACTGACTATCCTCCCCTTTCTCTCTTACCAGTTGGGGGACGTCTGAAGGCATTTCACTGGCAGTGCAAGAAACTCACCTCAGACAAGTGGGTCCTGGCAGTAGTAAGGGGCAGTCTGATCAGTTCTCAGATTTTCTAGTTCCCAGACAGATCAGTCCTCAGATTTCTCTCTCTCCTCTTTCTAGTTCCCAAACAGATCAGTCCTCAGATTTTTCTAGTTCCCAAAC